>JAUMHA010172162.1:0-16560 GCA_032359765.1 Saxidomus gigantea
CACATTCGTGTCCGGACTATAACTTTGTCATGCATTGATTGATTTAAAAATAACTTGGCACAAATGTCAAGCACATCAAGCTGATGTGTCGCAGGGATTTTAAAATTAAATACCACAATTATTAAGCACATGGAGAGGACAAAGACTGTGAGACATCTCTTTCGGGGGCATTCGTCACTTGTGAGGGACAGCTCTTGTTTGTAAATAGTTAATTCGTGTATTTTGCTCCAGACGTATTTAACCTTTGCTCTGCTGGTCCCTGAATTATATTTTTCTTTGCGACCGCAGGAGATCATGATCAGCTCGCACATGTATACAGTTTGCTCATGATATCCACTGTTCGATATGCAGTCAGTAAATTTTCACTTAATAAGTACTCTTTAGAAAGATTAATGGTTCTGACCGAATTCAAAGGTGACGAGTCCATTTTAAGAATTTAGCAAGGTCAGGAAAGTATTGTTGTAAAATAACTATCCAATATCCTCAATATTGTTTGTATGACACCGGAATAAAAACTGTGAAATATTATCGCCGTTAAGTTGGAAAAATTGGATATTGGATATTCGGATATCCAATCTACATGTTCTCGTGTAGATTGGATATTCAGAGTTTTATTTACAGATAACGAGGAACTATACGCAGCACAAAACACGCAGCGAACCTCATCCATGTTTATAACAACATTTACATTCGAATGTCCAATATCCGTCGGAATATTCATGCCAACAAGTAGATTTCTATATTGGTAATTTTTGAACGTACATTTTAAACTGTATTATAAAAGCAAATCTGGAGCAGTTGAATAGCCGCAGAACGGCAAAGTATCCGTCTGGTCCAATATCCGTCGAATGTACATATCAAAATGTAGATCTACATTGGACATTCAGATTTTCCATCCTACTATCTTCGCCAGAGCGTTAAAATGACTGTAAAACTAAACAAGTAGTAATAATGACGTCATTAAACAAGTAGTAATAATGACGTCACTAAACAAGTAGTAATAATGTCTTATTTATCTAGTATAAGTAAACAAGTAGTAATAATGACGTCTTTATCTATAAGTATTATTCATCACAACTGCAGAAATGTGAATTGGCTAATTTTGATTAATGTCCAATATCCCTCGAATGTACATGTTAAAGTGTACATTGGACATTCGTATTTTCTGTCGCTATACCTTCGTCAGAAAACAAAACCGACTCAAAAACCTAAAACAAAATAGTAATAATAGTACCTCGCTAATTAGTACCAAACTACTACCCTCTATTATAATGATTTTGTGAGTCTCGAACTAAAGCTGAAATGTGTGACAATGTGTGTACCTTGCCTGGTGGTGCCAGAAATGTCCACTAAATAACTGACACTTGGTATCGACACTTGTACTGATCTACTGGGTACTATAAGTAACGCCTCATTTGACTTGATCATTTTCCTTTTTAACTTATATCTTTTAGAGATATAAGTTTGCATTAAATGTCACAAAAGTATATATACCGAATGCTTTTATGATCTTTGTTACTGAAATTTCCGTAATCAATATAACTTATAATTATTAATCAAGGTCTGTTGAGATGCGTGTTTTGGACAAGATGTTACAAGAAAATCATTAAAATATGGCGGATTTAATCATCAGAAGGTTTCTAATCTGGTATAATGCCATACTATTATATTTGTCTTGAAGGCTGTTATTTGCCGCACGATCCCCTGAAACGGCTGTGACATCTTGTTTTCAGATTAAACACTAAACAGTATTCCGCAATAAACATGTACCAGAGGTTCACAAGTTATTCTAGTTTGTGATTGCAAAATAGGTTCAGAACGAATGATTCACACCTTAAAGTCATTTCCAATGAATAGGTGGTAGAACAGAATACTCTGAAGACATCTGAGATAAAGGTCCACGATTGAATGCCACGTTGTTGGTGAAGTACTATCTACCATTTAAATGTCTTCTATAACTGAGTTGCAATTCATTCGACAACACTGAGGGTTTGGTTTTACATCAAACTGAATTATACTATGAACTACATCAAGCAGTTCGTCTGATGTCGTTTGAAGAGTTTTCCATTTTACTTCGAAGTGATGGCAAAATGGAACAAATCAACCTAAAAAATCACTTGTGGGTATTTCAATAAAACAAAATTTAGTGTCCTCTTTGTTCTTTAACCCTTACTGTCTGGTGGCTGACCTTTCTTCATTAAACTTCTTACTGATTGAAGGTCATGGGTTGGAGGCATGGATCCCGCTACCAACCTGACTCTTATACGGAAAATTGGCAAATGGGAGTCTAGAACCAGCCCTTCTGGGGACAACGGTCATGTAAACTGTCAGCCTGTATACATAACTGCAATACTGTTGAAACGGACCAAGGAAAATGTAACCCTTAAAGCTGCTCGCTCTAAGATTTTGGTGGAAAAAAACAAAATTCATCGAACTGTCTGAAATTAACATACATGTATTTTAGAACGAATAATCAAATAAAAAGGTTCCAGTATAAAATGCTGTAAAGTGTGTCTGTAATTTTGCAACTAGACGCTACTAAAATTACAAAACGTTTCATACAGTGAAGTGGTGCCGTCAAATCACTGGAAACTACGAACGAGCAGCTTTAATATGCTGGATTCATACAAATGTCTTTTACAAACAGACATTATATATGTACATGCGTATGTACGCGCACATGTCACACCCTATCGACAAAAAAATGTATGCTTGCATATTATTCTCGATGTCATCGCAAACACATCGATACATTGAAAGAAGACATAGTAGGATATAATGAATAGTCGATTTTCATCGATTATAAAACACGATCTTTCTTTTCAATGTCTGTATTGTCTCTACAGGCAGTCGCCTTTTTACCATTGATCTACTGCCCAGCTGTTTACACATTACTCTTCTACCAGACTGAAATGACATAAAACAATTCTATATACATCATTAACATTTAGCTTTATACAAAAACAGGGGAAACTATTATATTGTTGTAGATGTAAAGAATGCAGAATACACAAAAAACAAATACGTAGGTGTCCCTTATTTAGACAGACGCCGACGAAGCCATTTTTCTCACTGACTACTGCTAGAGTCGTCTGCTTGCTGACATAGCTCTGCACTGTTTTTCTTAGTTTTCAAAAATAAATGCTTATCATCGTAATATTTTCATTGATTATTTGTCATGGAATGTTAGGCTATGTAAATGCATAGTTCAACTACTGTACATGTCGGGCCTCACAGCTGTTGCGTCATTCCAACACAGACTGTTAAACAATTACATTCAATTGTTAAGCATAAATTCAGAACATCAGTAGCTTTACATGTATATCTTAAACAGTAATTAACTTGTTTTGAGCTGCTTTTTCTTCTGTCTTTGACAACAATCAATTTCTCATCTGCATGTATTGCATAACAATACCCTTAACATAAGCTTCCGCAACTGTTTGCGCATTTTAATTGCATGCAGCATAACAACTGCTATACCACACACATTCAGCATTAAGCAATCGTCAGTCGCCTGATTAGACCCGTTCCATTCCGGATTCATAATACCTCTAATCCCGTTAACGTTCCTGAATCGCACTCACTCACATCATCTTCATTATGCCCAGGCGCTAAATAGAGAGCTGTCGCCGCTTGTTCATTAATCCCTGAAAGGAATCAACGGCGTGTATAGTTTTCCATTAGAAGAGAGAATATGAACAGTATCGCCGCCATAATTAGACCAAGGTGGCTTAAAATGATTTTCTTGTCAACTTTTTCACGCAATTTAGTCTCCAAGGGAAATGTAGGCAAAGAAGGCAGCCGTGCGTGCCATAGACGTTGGTGACATGTTTGGGCCACGTTTGTAAAGGTACAGGCCTGTCAGAAAGTATGCCGGTTCTGCATTTAAGCTGCGTTGTTGTGGACCAAGTTTGTTTGTAAGCACATCTGTCATAAGGCAACATTTTTATCAAGTATCTAGTAAGTCTTTTGTATCAGTTTCTGAACAGTGCATCAAGTCCTCATCCACTCCGTTTGTGTTATATGTGTACGAATATGTCGTGCCTTAAAGAAGTTTCCTTCCCTGCAAATTTAGCAAGAAAATTAGAGTCGCATTACCCTCCAAAATGGTCATACTGAATTTTGTCAGGTATGATGCTTAAAACACAATGACTGCTTTGAAAACATGTAAAAAGTGACATTTACTGAGTTATTTGTAATATTTCATTCGGTCCTCAATGCCTTGATGCATACGTTCTATACCCATACGGCTATAAGCCACATGTACATGTAGATTGTTTAGGACCCAGATGCCTATGTTCTATTGCCACGCGCCACGCCCGTGACTTTGTTTGATCCGAAGCTTCGATTTTAGATTGCTACATATTCGTCGCCATGGTATGCACGCTACAGACAGAAGACATAATCAAGTTCTTCCATAAGTGGTTCCATTGTGACTTCTTTGTGTTCCGTTCGCTTAGCCGGAGCAATAGACCCGTGTGCAGTTATATTTTGTTTCAATTCTGTATACATTTGTTGTTTGTTGAATTGTTCCATATTTCTGAATATATCGATAATTACATGAAAGTTGTTATGTTAAAGAAAATATCCAAAATCATTAGAGAAGTGGAACTACAACATCTTTTCTTTCCTGGTTCCTTTTCTTCACAAATCTTTCTCTCTCTCGATGGCAAATACATATGCATATTTCGTGCTCAAAGATAAGGACCTTAAATTCCCTTTATCTGACATCAATTCCATTTCCAATAACTAAGTCGTTTTCGTCCGTAGTTTCCACTTGTCATATGCTCATTTCTTTCGGAAAAGTTCCATTTTTTTCAGCTTTGTTATTTAAGTTTGCCAGGTATTAAAATGTCACAGCATAATTATAGAACTGCTGAAAGGGGGCAAATTGCCCATTTTTGTCGTCCTGTAACTGAATTCTCAATCAGTCTTTGATTCCATCCGTTGATGTCCTACATGTATGTTGATTTCTTTCCCGCAAGGTTCCTTTTCTTTACCTGTGCGTTGTTGAAAGTTGTGCAGGTATTTAAATCTCCATCAGTCTTTGATTGATGCTCGAGCGCCAGTGTATTAATACGGCTTTCTGAGCAACAATCAAAATATGAGGAGAAACATCTTGAAGACGCACGGGTTTCTCGTGCAGACAAACTAGACTCCCCTGTCAAATATGATTTTACGGGTTACTATATTTAGACTGTTAATATAACTGTTTTGGTGACTGCTCTATTCTTCCATAAAAGCATGGATTGTTTTTTCTTAAAGGGAGCAGTTAGAATACTTGTCCTGACTCCGACCAAGAAAAGAGTTCTAGTGATACCTTTTTAGTCAATGGCATCTAATCTGAAATCACAAAAAGAAAAGTTGATTTTAAACCATTGATGAAATACTAAATAGAGATTACACACACTACTGTATAGTCACTCTGTGGCAGAAGTAACTGTCGTAATAAAAAGAATGATTTACATTTACTTTTTAATATTATTTTAAAAAATGTTTTGTTTGAAAGTTTTATAACGTCAACGACGGTTACCGCGAGCAATTGCACCTGCCAGAAAGTACTTACGACATCAAAGAGCAAGTACCTGCGGCATAACATGTACTTGAGTGTAAAAATGGTATTGTTTTTTTTCTTAACTATAACCAGTAATGATAAAAAGTAAAAAATGTGATGCCTGGTTATTTCCTTACATACACTCCTCAGAATAGAGGAGACAGATGACATCACTACTCAACATCTATTAATGACGTCAAAAAATTCGAAATAAGGGAGTGTAATTTACATGCACATCTGATCTGATTATCGAGATGTTTACGGTAGTCATGGTACTTTAAATTTATGTTCGAATTCTAAAAAGCAAGTGTCATACGCTTCAGACGAAACTATGAATTCCATGTCGTTATTTTTTTTTATTACTAGTTACATTTTAAGCCATGCTCAGTGCAATTAGTTTTCCAACCTTTACATCCGTCTAGTGTCTGTTTTCCGTCTTTTTTTTTTTTGGACAATTTCCGACAAAACAAAAACAGAATGCAAAACTTAACACAGCATCAGACAAAAAATTCAGTTTTCTTTTCGTCTGCTGTAGAAATAACTATTCCTTACTGTCTGTTTTAATAAAATAATAAGAAAATTCTTAGAATTATTTACAATACGTACAAGAAGTTCATTTTATGTAGACAGATAAAACTTAATATTGCATTAACATTTAGTTCTGTACGTTTTATACCGATACCTTTAAAAAAAACACACGCCATGATGTAAAATTACATGTCACATTGCAACTGCAGTAAATATTTATTATAAAAAAATGTAAATTTAAAACCAGTTTTTTAATGACTGCACATTTCATGCAGTATAAATGATAACTATATAGCAATCCTCAAAAAAAAAACTCACACCGTTGTTGATTTTTTCAGCATTTATGCTATAGAATATGAACATGCAATGTTTGTTTCCTTGCATATTTACATAAACATGTAGATATCTTTTATTACCTCCTCATAGGGAGAGCGCCAAAAATGTCGGAAATGTATATCGTTATGAAAGTGCTCAATACCCTTCAAATAGACCCTTGCTATTTCAAGAAAGACAATGAGTGCTGAGTTTTACTCTTAGAAAAAGAATATTATAAAAGTAATAAATAAAATAAATCAATCTGTAAAACAATTTGATTTCTACTGGATATGGTGAAACTCTTTTTAGCCTTATGAGAAAAGTGTCAACCCATCTTATTCCGAAGGGTTTGTTTCCGTTCGTCGCTGCTTAAAAGAGATAAATGACTCAGTATCTGTTTTAAAACATTCTCTACGTTTTGTCGGCATCCTCGTGTTTGACAAACATAAACTGATGATATATGTATG
The DNA here is from genome assembly GCA_032359765.1 of Saxidomus gigantea. Lineage (NCBI taxonomy): Eukaryota > Metazoa > Mollusca > Bivalvia > Venerida > Veneridae > Saxidomus > Saxidomus gigantea. The sequence continues at coordinate 6,865 of JAUMHA010172162.1, forward strand.
ACCATGTTAAACAGTAATATAAGTTTACGTTAGCAAAACAAATAATATGAATAACTGAAGAACTTGTGTTTAAACCAAATCACAGTCCATGGCTAACATAGATGTGATAGCAATTACAAAACCTCCATTCTCGCCCCACCTCACTTCCGACCCAGCTCATCACCACCCACTACCCTCGAGCTAGTCCTACATTTGGTGAACTAAAACAGGAAGACGTGGTCGTTAACACAACACCGTTCTTTTTCAATGCTGATCCTTAAGACAAATCTAACTACTAGCAAATATACACACTTAAGTTAGTTACTCACATCCACCTTAGATTTAGAAGAAAGTAGCACATGTCTTTCAATGTGGTGCCAAATGTGTCGTATTCTTTTCTTGTTTGTAATCCAAAACAAATTAGCATGTACAAATGTCACGCGATATTTGATTTCTTCTAGGTGTTTATCAGAGTGTATGTTACTTATATCATCCATCACTATACAAAAGAAAAACCATTCCCTTATCATTGACAAGGTCTCCAACACTACATGCAAGTTGATTTATTCATCTATGAAAAATACATATTTACTATAAACTTTTCCCCGCGTACGAGTATTTTATAGACAATAAAAATAAAATACATATCTCATAATGGTTTTTCCTTAGCCGTAGCATATTTAAGATTTAATATGAACCAGTGAAACACGAAAAGTAAATAGATGAGGAAGGGAAAATTATGTAAATTCACTTAACATAAAACGCATGTGTTATAGAAAAGCGCTCGATTGAAGTTATGAGATGTTTTAAAATAAATATACCGGTGTGTAGGTGTTTATTTAATGCGTTTAAAATTGTTTGTGAATTAAATAAGAACATTTTATCTAGTCAGTCACTTACCTGTTAACGACTGCACACTTCGATAAATTCACTTGACTGTATTCATTCTTCATGCAGTTTATAATTTAACAAAATAATTTAATCTAAAAGTATTTCATATAATCCAAGGCTAAAGTCAATCTCAAATCTGTGATTTTTTCTCCCTGTCCTTTTCTCTTTCCGATAAGACACTGATTTACATATTTGAACTCTGTCTCCTAAAATATAAATTAATCTTAAAAACTTTTTTTTTCAACACTGAAAGTCAATCTACTCTTAACCCGTGCTTCAACAATTCAAAAGTAACGAATACCACCTCTTGTTAAACTTCACATCTTAAGAGCTTTAGATAAATGGTGTATTCAAACAGAGTGCAGTTTTATTCAAACTGGTTTATGTGAAATATTTTAGCTGTTAAGAGTCTGAAAAGATGCGAGTCAAAATTAATATGATATTCTATTGATTGACCGGTGTCACGTGATCGCCACGTAGACTGGTCTTATCAATATTCAAGTTATTCATCACATGGCGCGTCAAATTCAAAAGAATGACACACCTGGATACAGTCTCAGAATTAAACTTCCGTTACAAATTCTGTGCAAATGAAATTGAATTTTGCAGTTCAGTGAGTAATGAATATTTTCTTATTTTCGGAAAATCCATATTTTATCGAACTTTAAAATCGTATCATGAATTCAATACATTTTGATTTGAAATTTAAAAAGTGTTTGAGTATATCCTCAAAAGATTTCTTTACACAGTTTCAAAAAAGGACCTCTTTCTAAAAGATTAAAGCAGACTTTAGAAGACCCCATGATCGTATATGTCATGGCACTTGTGTCAACATGATTTAAGCTCGAACAAATGACGGCTTATTGATAATATTCTCAGCCAGTTTACTTCTTGTTAGCACGTAAAAATTCGGAGTATTTTAACACGGGTGGCTGGATCCTTAAGTTTGGCCTTGTGTGTGCATGCTGGTATCCAGAAGCTTTACACGAAAACCAAGGACATCACTTCTCACAATTTATCATCTGATATCAAACGGACTTAAAAATGAATTGATATTAAGCGTAATTTTAATGAGACACTTTCTTATCAGGTCCTGTTACATCATTTTTGACAACACTTACGGTAACCCGTTTATAAATTAAAAATTCTGTCGGGGTTTCTTATCAGTCCTTACAGTGCGCTATTAATAAACTTTACTCGATGCATGGGTTGTGCTTTGTTATCCATAAAGAGTAAAATGTTGGAAACTAATTTGAAAAACTGTTTCCAAAAGCAGAATAAGACAAATTTAGAACTGTTTAAAAGTGTGATTAAAAAATCCGTGTGTAATACCGTATACGGCTCCCATTGTATATAGCTCCTCGGAGAGCGTTCGTGCGTGTAACGCTCCCACTGAGCTTTATTCGCCGTATATAGCTCAATTGTTGAAAGTTGGGCCTTATACGGAATGCTGGTACAATGGACCAATGACGTGTTGGTAAAGAGCACGGCCTATAACGTATACGAAGTCGGATACATATAACTAAAATTTCTTCCGGATACAGCTTCCCTACATCCGTACGGTAGCCTCTCAGGAAGCTATATATATACGTTAACATACGGCATCCAATATCGTTATTCGAAGTAGGTCATACAGTGTCACATTCTTGTATTTACAGAAGACAAATTTGACCACGTTACAGATAAAAATCGTTTATACCAATAAACATGAAAACCCCATGAACCCCACTAAAACTCCGAATGGATGCCACACAATAAGAATGATATACAAAAGCAGAGCAAAGTCCGTGCATATTGCAGGATTTGGTTGAACTTACCGCCTGACGGTAACGTTATGGTATTCAGGTGGCTTCATTAATAAGTCAGTGGGTAGAACCTAGCCGGGTGCCAACTGGTGGCTGTTTCCATATGTTAATGTATTATGATGAACTCGCACTATACATAAACTGATTTTTTGAACGTCTCGGCCCATTTCGCCGGTAAAAGTCATCGAGTGTTAATGTAAGTGCCGTAATACCGATGACGGTGTCCTGGTACTTATAGACATACACAGATGTTTTGCTAAGTGTCTGTTACTTTGATTGAGACCATGATATGCTGTACACGTGTCACTTTGTCAAAAAAAGTCAATATTTAAAAAGTTAATTAAAAGTGTCGCATGTATAATATTGAATTTGTAATTAAGAAGAAAGAACAAGACGGCCTAAGGCCTGATTTTATCTTTCCTCGGATAACAAGTCAGTTTATAATGGGTGCAGTATTCAAATATCAATATACAAGATCAGCATTTAATGTATGTATGTACATGTTGGTTATTGCTGTTGTAGCAAGTCCTTTAGAAAGACCGTAAGTTATGTTAACGAATAATTCAGCGGCATCTCTGAATTACTTATCCTAAAGTACAGCGCATTTTAGTGTTCAGACCACAGATCACAGCGGCTCTAAAGAAGTCCCAGTAACATAAAATACCCTAACATACATACACTTAATGTTCCAACAAGTTGTGTTGAAGCGTAACTGTACCTTTAGCTCATTGAGACACTACGATAAACGCCGAATGTAACGAATAAGACATGCCTAATTGGTTGACCTTGATTTATAGTACCATGGTTGCGGCTCCCGTACAAATAGTTTCAAATTAAGTCAAACACCAACGTGAGACCTCTGACCATATGACCAAAACTCATGCAGTAAGTACACTGTACAATTGCATTCCTGAAATCAAGACGTTCCATGCGTATTTATGGAACAGCACTTCATATCTTATTTTATTCGCTGACTTAATGTATGTTTCTTGTAGAACTATATACTCACCTTTCGAAGATAACGCATGTTTAACTTTATTTCAAGAAGATTTTAAGTGTTTGAATGTATTTAGCACGTAATAAATCTATAAAATGATTAGAATTTTCTAGACTTTACATGCTTCGACCTAATAAAATAAGCACTAAGTGAAGGTTTGACTGTGTTGGAATTAAACAAGATGATTCGGAAAACAAACACATAGTGTTCGTCGTGCAATACTTTTTGTAATAATTGTCTGAAATTTACGGTTGAGTTTATGATAAGAAATAGATGTATTCATTTATACACTATTTTTTTGGTTTCCAGATATGTGGACATTTATGTATAACATATATCAAATGACATCTTTTTGAAGCTGCAAAAATTCAGATACATGAAATGTAACTTGCTCATCATCCGGGGCTCGACAGTCGGAGCACATTTGTTGTTGTTGTTGTTGTTGTTGTTGTTGTTGTTTCAGTGACTGTAAGCACGTGGCTATATTTATTATTAGAACAATGCTAGAAATATGGATAGATATTCTTAATACATTGTTGATCACGTATTCTATGAAAAACAAACACAACAATGGATATTTTTCTCCTAAGTTAGGGTGTGTGTGTGCACACATGTACACGTATATGTTTTTGGTACGCACGAGTTTCTTATGGGTCCATGATGTATAAACTGTAAAGCATACATTTGTAAAAAAAAAAAAAAAGAATTTTATACATGTTGTCTAAAATATACATTGACATTGACAGAATGTGCAGAAATATTCAAACTACAGAAAATATAAAGAAATAATTAACTGTTCTTTCTTATCATAGAAAATACAGTAAAATTAACCACATATGTATTTAAAAAAAGGTTTTAGCATTTGTTGTAAAATATGATATATACATATCTGAGAATGAAACTAAAATGAAGTCAAATGAGCATTAACGCTGCACTATAGGATATAAAATATACACATATCTTTTTGCAATAGAAAATCCCAGCGTAGACAGAATCGAACAGTTCAAGTAAAAAGGGTAGAGTGGAAAGTGAAGTAAATATGAAAATTATTCCACTCAACATATACAATGAGTACGTTATTTATCTACATTATCTTCTAATAACTGAATGCGAAAGCAATCTTAAATCTCACCTGTGATGACCATCCACATCTTTTAACTACTTTTGCATCCCTTAATGTATTAAGTGAAATGAAGAAAAAATCAAATACATGTCCTAACACCATATTGCAAGAAAGTAGAATAAGATCTAAGTAGCATGTACCTGGCTTAAATTCTCTCCGAAACGCGTTTGATTTCGCAACATGTTGCCACACTTTTCCTTTCTACCTGAACATTTGAATAAAAAATCGAAAAGATTTATATTAATGCAGTCGACAGCCGTGTATATATTTCTATACATGTATTGATTCAGTAACATTCTGCCCATTTCTAAAGTCCTAATCCCGGCCCTTTTATGCACGCCTAGCGTTAGCCGGTCGATGGATAAATTAGTTTTTAATTGAAAAAATGTTTCGTTCATTCACTAGCTTGCGGATATTAATATTAATTTTCATTATATCTTTTTTCCGATATTCGTTTTAATGGTGCACTCATATATAAAAGATGTATATTATACATACACACAATGTACATGTAAATTTGCCTACGAGCTTTTTCTTAGACGCACTTTCAATGGTTTTTAAAAGTTGAAGTTAGAAAGTGAACCTGCAGACTTAAATAAGTGGCTGTATAGTGAACGCACTGAGGCATGTATGTGATAATGTCTATCTCTACAGACTGAATACTCTACCGTTCAGTATACAATAGCCCCTCGCCAGAACACCCCCCCCCCCACAACTCCGACCCCACCGTCCCTTTTGCCTCGGTCCACACACCCTGATTTTATTAAGTGTACTTTTTACGCAAATCACAAGTACCATTCCAGATCAAATCGACACTTTTATGCCTAAAACTGTGTTAAAAATATCATCAAGTCTATAAATGTGAGATCTTACACTTACATCGAAACATTAAAAAATATATCTCGCCCTTAAGAACTTCAACCCTGGTCATATTGACTATCGACGACATGAAAAATAAGTAAAATCTTGTAATACATGTATCAGGAAACTAAAGTATGATGCAAAACATAACTCTTAGAAATCCGTACGTAGGGTCTGAACAAGTCTTGTCCTAGTACTGTCCGAATTGTCATCGAAAAGGGAATTATTTCTTTCGAAAAAAATGTGTACTTTTGTAGATCTTCTACTTTTCATAAACTATCAACAGGTTTGAAAACTTAATGAGTTTAAACTCGTTTATGTAATATTTATCATGAGCCACTAAGAACTGTGAATATTGTCGATGAAGCATGAATAGTTTGAAGACATTTACACCCAAATATTGTCAAATTGCCAAGGTTACATCAGTTAGAGCGTTCTGTTACTCCATGCGCATCATACCGTCAAATTTCCTTAGATTTATTCTACTGGTAAAGAAATTGAATATGTAAATTTTCGGTGTTATATATGTGGCATATAACATGTGTATCTTGTGTTTTGTGAGATTTTGCGTTATCCGGATTTTGCGATTCCGCGGTCGTCGGATACCCACGTTCAAGATTATTCCCTTCCGCTACATTCGTAAGTGAATAGTATAGGAATGGGTTGGTCGTTGGCGGACTTCGGTTTAAGTTCATTAGTTACATTAGTTATGTTATTTGTGGAGCGGAGAAGCTAGATTACTATTTCATGTCTCAACAACAGTTTAAACTGTTTGTTAGATGTGCTTATGGTCCACCATCCTTAGTCAAGGTATATACGGTACGACCTGTAGATACAGATACAGATACAAGGGAATCCGGGTACCAGAACCTACTCTTTCACAAAAAGACCCATTGGTTCTTGTTAACATGCCCGGTGTATATGACAAATGAATGGGTTTTCCATTTGTTGCATGCACTCATTACTTCCCTTTATAGACACTCCGTATACTCATTGATTCCGTGTATCTTATTTCAATATATCGTAGGTTTTTAAGCAGATGCATCGTCAATTTTTGACTACATATGATGAAATACTATTTAATTTAATTTACAATTATAATAAGGACATTTGCATTTTATAAAAGAATGAATGTACATGTACAGCGGTAAAAGAAATTCAAAGACACTATGAAGCACATGACATACAAGCAACCGGACATACAGAAAAGTAATACACATCACAATAAATCCTCCAACTTCGAGAAAAAATAGCTGAACAACACCGAACCATACACTGGCAAAGGTTTCAAAAAGTGCAACGACTATAGGAACGGGCACTAAATTGCGAACATGCCACAACGCACAGAACAAACAGTTGAAGTCATGAAGTTGGGTCCGAGGTTAATACCTTGAACTGGTTTCGAAGTTGTGTGATCTATGGGTTTTAATACATTTTTTCAATGTAAATACATTGAGACCACCCTTAGGACCAGTAAAAAGTGGACTTAATAATGAATCGGTCTTACAAGCGATAAGTTCAGCTATTAAGTTCATAGTAAAAAGGTCTCGCTAATGAGACCGATTCCGATTAATAAGACCACTTTTAACTGGTTCAAAGGGTGGACTCAATACAGGAACTTTACTGTATATACATAGTGCCCCTGCTAACGATGATATTATTTAGATAATTTTAGGTTTGTGGCGATGGAAGGACAAAAATAAATGATAAAAGACAAAGAAGAAGTAGAACATCAAATGAAAACTTACATACATTCATGCGATAACAAATCATGATAGTGTGAACGCTTCCATGAACGAGTGGCTAAACTTGTCATTAATTGAGGATCGTTGGTTCAAACCCCGCTACCAACCATGGTTCAAACCCCGCTACCGACCATGAAAGGTGGCAGCTTCTTATTTTTTACAAAGGATAGGATTCTGCAAACTAGGTTTTCCAAAAAAAACGGTGTCTAAGTAAAACTTCCCGCCTGTGAATAACTTAAATGCTGCTGAAACGGAAATAAAACCACTAGAAAAAAATTAATTCACATAGAATAGCGAGGCATGCTTTTAGACCTGTAGCCGTCTGAAGATCTCGGTAATGTTCTAATTCTGTAGGACAATACATGTCATGCCTTGCTGCGCTGTTATACACCAACAATCACTTTCTTTGGGGTCATTTTGGTTCACAATGCTGTGAAACATCGACGTCTATATTGCAATATCCTAATTAATTCCATATATGGAAAAAGTTAGTTACGCTTTAATAAGTTGCCAATATCGAGTAGAGAATTAAAAACAGATCATAGAAATTGCTGCCGAGATATTGATAGGCGATTGTAATAAATATTGCATGCCACTGTCGAGGAATCACATCTTGTAATTTGGGTCACAATCTAACTAAATGATTGAAACAGTATCGACAAAATCAACCTTTAATCTGACTCATTAACGCATTTTGAGGAGCAGTATTAAAGCGATATTAAGGGTCGCTTAATGAGAAAAAAACTGTGGTGTACAACTTTTTTCACATGTTTATCCTAATTTGTATACAAGGCGTCTTGACTAGGTGCAGTATATACACGCCTATTATATTTTGTTTCTGGAGGAATCATCCTTGTTAAGTCAAATAGTACACCTGGTTGTATGATGATGATGATGATGATGATGATGATAATAATAATAATAATAATAATATCTTTAGTTTAAACAATATTTTATTAACTCAAAGCATTTATAAAAAATATATGAACATAATAATATGTACATATTACATAATTGATACATACTGTACAGGATAGAGTACTTTTTTCTAAAAACTCTCTCCTAAAACTTTTATGTAAGCTATAGGTGTTGTAACTGGAAAATGCTATTAGATAATTATATATTCTTAAGCCTTATATACTAACACAGCCGCATGATAAGCATACCTGAAACAGACAAGCACATTTTAAATCGCAAAGGAGTGTTGCATTAGTTGTGAAAGTCGGTATATCTATTAACCAGTTTTAAAGCCCTCATTTACACGACCATTTCCCTTTCCCCGTGCTGTGAGAAAATAATCAACCTTCGGTAAAATGTAAGGATTATAAACCATCATTCTCATATCAACCGTTAAGTTATATGATATTCGTTTCAGGAGTCCAATTTTAGAATTTATCTGAGCACATATTTTGGATATGTGTACATTCCGTGAGAGACAGTTGTCACTTGAAATACCTAGTACCTTTTGGACAGGGACATTTCAATGAGGGATTCACTAATTATTAATCTCATATGTAAAGGTGTCTTGATAGTTTGTGTATGCGTTCGTTTAGTAGTTACAACTATGCAGATTCACTGTCATATTGCAATTTATAGAATTTAAATCCTTTGAATTGTTTCAATATCAAATTCTGATTCACACAGGGTTGAGGTTAGTTTCATGTTTTTGTTTTGAAGCATAATTGATGTTATTTAAATATATGAAAAATAGTAGCGGTCCTGGAATTGAACCGTGGGGAACACCTGCTGTCAAAACGTTCAATGTGTAATTTCCAGATTTTATAACATGAGATCTGTCCGAAAGATAAGATTCAAAAAGTTTAATAGTTTTTTTTTCTCCTGAAAAATGATACAGTCAAAGTTTGTGTAATAAAACTGTATAGTCAACTAGGTCAACGACATTATGTACATAAGAATACTTATCAGAATTGATGTGCTTTAACCAAGTGTCTAACAAACGTGTTAAAACACTGTGGCATGCATGCTGTTGTCTAAATCCTGATTGGTTGTCATGTATAACGTATAATATATATGTTAATATAGCTGTTTTAGTACCATCATTAAACCTTTCTGGTTGGGTGTCACGGTGTCGACCGCTCATTCCGGAGGTTGCGGGTTCGAGTCCCACTGGGATCACGACCGTACTTCCTCATATGACACTAGTACTGGTTTTTGGCCTGGGGACTGAAAGTCCCCTAGGCCTAAGTTAGCATACCAGATTTCAAACACTGCAAGAAATTTAGCTGTGCTTTGTGCGAATAACAACTGTAAACATGCGCTATGCGAAAGTAGTGC
>JAUMHA010172384.1:4706-16553 GCA_032359765.1 Saxidomus gigantea
AAACTTTGTTTACATTCAAAACAAAATGGCCGCTGTGCCATCAATTCGATTTTGTTAACAGTGCACACGTCGTTTGGAAAAGTAATTCATATTCAAAGACATTAAAACTTACATTGATGTTATCTTTACCTTCGTTTCTCCCAGACAAAACGGGTTACGGACATCTCACTTCAGTTGATCAAGTTCCTTTTTCATGAATCCAAGGTGAATGTCGTTTTATTTTAAATGAAAACACTGTCAGTGACACTTATAAGTACTATTGAAATTAATGGTATTCCTTTATGCAACTAACGACTGCTGACAGGACATTCATGTAAAAATTCAGCCTCTGGAATGACGAAATGAAATACCGCCAGATCAGCGGAAAATCTGACAACAATTGTCCTTTTCTATCCTGTTTATGTCCTGTTTCAATTGTATTTACTAAAGTAAAGCGAAGTCCTACTCCAATATAACGCTGTTTATCCTTATTTTGTGTCACATCAATTAGTCGAAGTAATAAATTGAAAAGAAATTTCTATGATTATCAAGTCCATACTGTACGCTACAGAATTGGCTACTGTTTCGGTGACGTAGGCTTGAAGTAATGTAATAAAATCGAAATGGGAACCAGTTAACGGAAAATTATTTATTATGTGACTGCAAATAATTACAAAATTTCATACTGTACTTTGCTTTCGGGTCGAAAACATCGTCAACCAACGGATTTTTGTTTCTTATAACTGAAATATTGAGAAAAAAACTAACATCGGCTGATTACGAGAGCATTACGAAATCAAACGAAGGTAAAGGATTGGGGGGTTCCGATATGTATCGTCTTTTTATCATTTATAAATATAATAGCAACATTTCGACAACAATTCAGGTCGTTTTATTGTCTTCAAAATAAATATGCGCTATAATAAATTCGTTACAGAGCTTCTTGACGGGTTATATGGCCTCGTATAGCCTGTTCAAATTGATATAAACCCTCGCCGGAGAGCTCTGGTTACATCAATTTAAACAGGCTATACGAAGCTGTAAACCCCGTCAAGAATATATATAACTAGCAAAAGTTAGATAACGCATAAATATTATATGTTATTTGGTTTTTGAAGTGGTATATGGGGATATATTAACCTAGACTTATATTATCCGAGCCGTTAGCCATATATCACATCAAAAAACAAATCAAAAATATTATCCTTCCCTGTCTCAGATATTAAAATATTCCGTTTGTGTTTTATTTATTTAACGACTGAACGTAACCAGACGTTCAAATCCCCTTATGATACCTCAATGTCACTGCGTGACGTTACAAATCAGCACGGACTTATACATTGGCGTAGTGTACGCGGCGAACAAGCTCACGTTTAGCAAGAGGTACAGTAACGGGGTAACGTCAAGTGTATATTACCGGCTTGTCCGTAAATATCAAAATCTATAAACGGATCGTTGACCATTCAGAAGACCGCAAATTTCATGGAAGGGTTATAAAAGTGTATATTTGTTTTATTTTGTAAACAGTCTAGGTTGCCCTTTTCGCTTAGGTCAGACAATTTTCTCTAAATTGGACTGACTGTCGTAACTAAGGAACTGTAAGTACTGGTATCCTTCGTGTCCTCATTCAGCTGTTCGTACTCAGACACGATCTCATACACAGCATCTGATAAAAATTGAAAAATATCAGGTTTGAAACAATACTAGAACGAACCAGAATATAGCATTTTCTGTTCTCAAATATTGATGCATGTATATAGTTTAAAGAAAAACAGAATGTATTTCAACAAAGTATTAAGAACAATTTACAAAAACAGTACCAATGCATGATACACCAAATGAGCTAATGAGATACATAACATGCTGTATTCCAAAAGTACTCATAAACATAATACAATGTACCTGATTCCTGATCCTCCATTGTATTTACACCAGCTGATGACATGTCATTTCTTCCACTTATTGATGTCATTTCATTTGGTGGCTCTGAAAAATGACATTGAAATGAATACTTAGCATAACTGCAGAATGAAATTGATACTATTCTACATGTAACAAACTAGTTCATTCATTCTCTATGTGGCTAAAGGTCTTCGTTTTTTATGGCAAACAAGTCGTACAATGTATATGTATAGTCTACGTGACATTTACGATGTAAACCGGCAAACAGGCATAAACATTAATTAGATACATTACTAAAAAGAGCTAAACATCTGTGACAAATGTCACTCTGCTTTAAAGGACAAGTACACTTTGTGCAACGATATAAAATGTAATAATTGCAATAAGATATACAATGTATATATACCTCTTGTATCCTCTTCCTGGTGTCTGCACATAAACAAAGTGTAATATGTAATCAAGTCTCGTTTATTAAATACAGTACGTAAATGTATCAACTTATAAAGGTATTTTAGGTTTGAGAATTTGTCCTACGAAAGCTAAGGCGCAATTACGATAAATGGTTTCAGATACTGGAATATGCAAATGTACGTATTAGACATTGAAATTAACGCACGCATGCAAAAGTGTAATGCAAACTGAAAAAACAGGTTTTATTCCCATTAAAATAAAGGTCTGCACATGTACAGCAAAACTACTGTTACTTTGCGTATCGTGTCACGACAACAATCATTCCAACAACAAGAAGAGTTGCTGTTATAGCTCCAATACCAACACCAATTAATGTACCAATATTAGAAGACCTGGATTCGTCATCGTCAATGATTTCTGTGTAGGAGGTTACAAATGTGACTTCATCCGTCACAGTGTTTAACTCCTCTTTGATAGTGCTTATATTGATATACACTTATGTAAATAAGATAAGAAAGCAATAGTACATGTACGTTGAAATTGATTGTTTAATTTTTCAGATATATGTCTTGCAAACTGTGTCTGTATTATTCGAAACATAATTATCTTAGTTATATCAATGAGCTACTACATGTACGACTTTTTACTTCCTGTGCTAAAATGTTTGTTACTGAACCAAACAAGAAACTGGGTTATACATGTATTTGGCGGTAGAATTTACAATGTATTACCCTCTACCGACAAAAAATTAATGTAAATATTTGCTGCAGATAACACGTCTAAAATAGATGATAAGAACAGCATATGTTTAATCGTTAAATCATAATTTTGATTGTCAAGTAAATATTAATCCGTACACGAAGCTAAATCGATTGAAACACAAAATAGGGAATATTCTACGAGTATGAAACTGAAGCATTTTCAATTGTCAATAACTTATGGTTTTATTTGAATATGTTTATTTATTTAACTATACACATAGGTTAAAGCTCACCTTCAGTACAACTTGACCCTAAAAATCCGTTTTTACATCCATGAACACACTTTCCTGTCGCTTTGTCGCATATGGTATTTACACAGTTTTCACTACAATGCTCTTCACACGTGTTACCATGTAATCCATCTTTGCATCCATGTATGCAGTCTCCATTAACGTCATTGCAACTTCTTCCATCTCCAATATCTGTGACGCAGTTGTCAGAACATGCCTTGTTACATTGCTTTCCAAAGAAATTGTCAGCGCATCCGTTTAAACAATAACCTGTTTTCCAGTTGCAGATATTGTTGATACAGCCCTTGCTGCAATTCATTTCACAATGTGAACCATATTTTGTTGGAGTATTACACCCAATAAGACATGATCCGTCATCTACAGCGCACATAATTAATTCATTTGTGGCATCGCAATTGATGCTACAGTCCTTAGAGCAATTTTTAAAATATTTTCCATTTCTGCAAACAGAGCATTCCCCATTGATCCGGTTGCATTTAAGACAATTTCTATCGCAATACTGGTCACACTTGTCACCCTGGAAGCTGGAAACACATTTACAACTGCCAGTATTTAGGTCACATTCGTGATTCTCGCAACCAAGTCAACAGTTATTTTGGCAAAATTCCCCGTATTTTCCAGTTTCACATTTGGTACAATTGGTGTATGATGTACATGCTTTACAAGCTGAATTGCAATTTTCCCTACAGTCAGTGTGATATCCGTTATATTTGCCATTTTTACACTCATTGCACATGTCATATACAGTACAAGACTTACACGTGTCCTTGCAAGAATGACGGCAATCTAAATAAAAACTAAAATGCAGGTTGTACTTGAAACCGTTATAGAATCCATCTCTACATGTGTCACAGTCGCTTGTTGAAGCACAAGTTAAACAGTTATTGGGACACTGCAAGCAGGAGCTTTTGTACAAGTAGAATCCATTCTTGCACTTGGTACATAAACTTGCATTCTCACATTCCGAACAATTAATCATACAAGCATTTGTGCACTTCAATCCGTAATATCCATCGATACAACCATCTAAACAGTTGTTCTGATACCCGTTGTAGAACAGACACCGATCAGTTTTACAGCATTCGCATGGCTTACATTCATGGAGAGCAGTAACTGAAATCCGTTCAGGCGATGTATTATTTTTACGATCAATGTAAAAAGAAATATTTTACTTTTTAAGCGATATTGTCCTTTCATTGCAATATATGCACAAGGACGAAATATTTCTTGATACAAAATGTTTTCATCCATTTACTTTTTTAAGTGATATAACCCTTCAAAATGACCATCATAACAGGTTAAAAATTAATTTAATCAAGCGTAACAAATTTCTTCATTAGTATAAACAAGAAAAAAAGATAAAGTGAATCTAACATGTTCATGAGTTGTGGATAAGGATTTTCCACCCGAGGGTTGAGATACGTCCAAAAACGAGGCTCTGTCGAGTTTTTTGGCCGTATCTCAACCCGAGTGTGGGATTTCCTTATCCACAACTCAATGGACATGGTATATTTATTTTCTCACCATTTAAATCGTATTTTCACACAAGTAAGAAGGAATAAATGCAAATACAGGATGGGGATGAAAAAAAAACTTTTTCTCGAATTGTACTTCAAAAGTGCTATAGATGGATAGAAAATGATCAAACTAAGAATACCAACAACCCTATGATTATTTCAAAAATAACAATTTACAGTCATTTTTCGATTTTTATGTCTGCTTACAATTAGCGTAAAATTAGTCCGGCAGCGTTGTGAGATAAGCGATGTGAGAAAAGTTTATCTCACAAGGGTAAATGCGCGGAAATATGTATCTCATAGGTGAGAAAAAACATGTTCCAGCGAATTTTGGGGACTCCAACATGTTCTACAAAATATATTAAAAAACTATAATAATTATCCTTTAAATATGTATGTTGATTTATCGTTATTTTTATGGGAATAAATATTTTCTACCTTTCGTTCAATAACTTATTAAGACAAACACAAAATTCAAAAATCTAAAAGATATTGGAAAATAATATTTCAATTTGATTTTAAAAATTCCATTAAACTTCTGATTCCAATTGGAATACTTTTCAAATTGGACTTGCCAATCGGAAAACAGACTTCCAATTGGAAGTTCCTATTGAATTGGAACTAATCCAATCGGATTCATTCTAAACATAATTCTGAATTTACTTGAATAGGAAGATACCGTGTACTGGTAGATGGTGAGGTAAAGTATTTACAAGTAGTTATGGAAATGAAGTTTTGCCAAAAGACAAAGCAATCAAATTTCAACAGTTAGTTACTTTTGAAAAGCAGACAATTATTTAACTGTTTAAATAAAATGGTCTTCCAATAATCAGACAATACACTTACTTACCATTGCAACATAAATACAGTAGCAGCAAATATATCAGCCAGTCCATCTCACCATACACTCGTGTCTGAAATAGACATTTATTGTCAGATAACGAAATGTCTTCAATATATAATATTCCTCAGTTAATGCACTTGTATGCCTTCTAACAGCGAGTTATGAACTTGGTATTGTGTTCTGTCTAAGGGTCATTTTCTAATAGGTTGAGCTTAAGGCTGAAGTGTTTTTGAAATGCTGACGTATATTTACTATTGTGACATTGATACAACTTCGTAAAAGAGTTAATCTCATTAATAATTCAACTAGCTGTCAGAAAATTTACTCAATTGCAATACATAACTATTTGGCAAATATCTTTTCCGATTTTGGAAGTAATAAGTGCACTTGTTTCTACGAAATATGTTCTGGCTAAACAAACTTTTACGAGTATAAACATAGCATTTCAGATTAATTGTCTTAGTTATCTTCGACATAAGCAAGTTACAAGTACAGTCACTGAAACATTTAAAAAACAAAGTTTTAGAAATGCACATAATTATAACACACATCTCCCGGTTAAACCTAGGACGTGCATGTACTACTTTGGTTACTCATTTACTTTTTTATCTATTCATTGATAATGAAACCAAATAAGTTTAAGTGATTAATATTTGTATGTCTAATGTATGCATCATAATCGCAGGCCTTATTTGGTATCTGCCATAAAAAAGCAACACAAAGCGACAATTTGAATCACCAGTGACAAGTGAAGTACATGAATTAAATATAAGGATGTCATAGTTCATACTACTACGTCGCATTGCCAGGAATCCAACCACATACCACTACGAGACAGAGTCACAGTAAATGTTTTTTATGAAACTTTACGTAAAATTACATTCCAAGGTAAAACGCTTAACCGGCTTTTCAGAGATCCGACCTTCGAACCCGGACAATAACGATGACCAATAGAATATTTGTACGATATAGGGATATAGAATTATTCACTCCTTACAAATTGTTTTATTAAAAGGACAATAAACTGTTGTTTCGTGAATTATTTCATGGAGGATCCCCAACAAGCAGATGCACGGCAATGGGGTATTTTGAATGTGAAAGTCAATAAACAAGTACAAACTAACATGTACAGTTAAATGGATTTAATATCAACGTATAAATTGAATGCTTTCAACTATCATTTGTAGTTTCATTTTGATGTACAGAATATTGCCAGCCTCTAGAATATTGAAATATATACAGTCCTAAAAATGTTGTTCGTCGTACACATTATAAGTATCTAAAGGGTCGGTGGCAAAAAAACATTGTAACTAAGAACACATTTCCCTGGCATTACTTTTTGACCTAATAGACTACTAACTAAGTTGCATACTCAAGTAAAAGTGGATTTTGATATCAAAGCAGTAACTTTATGCAACTATCATTTTTAGTCACATTTTGATGGTATAGAAAAGTATAAAATACCTCTAGAATATTGCGAATTATCCAATCCTATAAAATGTTGTTCTTCATACACAGTATATAAAAAGTGTATCTTCGGGCAATGTAATAAACCTAGTAACTGTCTTGCACGTCCCTGTCATGGTGCTTTGACTAAATGGACTTCTGACTTAATCTCTTACATGTTTAAATGTGTAAAATTGTTCGAAGTTCTTACTCATATCCTTGCACGGCTACCGGTACAAACATTTCACTGAACGAATCGAAACCCGGAATATATAATGTCAAACGAAAATTCTTTCCTTGTTATAAATTATATTAGAATATAAACGATTATAATGTACTTTAGCTTCACAAAATAAAAATAAAATGTTTTCATGTATTTCACATTGGCATAGTGTGATTCATTTGTACTTACATGTAGCGTACGTTGCTATTTAATTTCCTGCTTGTTAATTTTTTCAATACTTTAAATGGTAAATTGATAAATACGATATGATGATCTTAGAGTAAACACATTAATTTGAAGATAATAGTTTTATTAATAACACGAGTAGTAGATCAAGTAGAGTGACTTCTATTATTTTCAATGTTGTTGCAAATCATCATTATGTTCTGGATTTCTGTAGATATATTGTAAAGCAGACATTGTTTCATACTTACGAATTTAATGTTTCGCCTGCATGCAGAACTGTTTCTTTACACGTACTTTTATGCATATGTTTTGAAAACATGCGTGCTACGTGGTCTTTTTCGAAAAGTTTGCAAAGTAAAATAAGGCATGAATATTTATGACTATTTCCCTGTTTTGTCTCTTCCTAAAAAGTGAGAATAACACAAATTTGCCTACACCCAACTAAATGTACAGCCAACAAACGGGAATAAAGTATATACCACATAATTATATTCTGATAAATCGTTGCAACGAAATGAATATCGGTTTTAACGTTAGAGAAAGGTAGCATGAGCACTTATAGATATATGAGTCGGTAAATGAAACCGTCATGATATAGTTTTCGATCTTACGGACCGTAACTCTACAGTTTAAATTCACGAATTTTGATAGGAAAAAAACTTTATTGGCAAAAGGTGTGTTGATAATAAGTACTATAGATTTATTAACAGGTTAAATATGATATGTGCATAATGCTATCCAAATCTCGGACATGAATCGAAATATAATAAGATGATGCTATGCTACTCGTACATTGGTACGACATTCTTAGGTGGTATTGAACCATTTTGGTCAATATGTAACTGTAAAATGTGTGTCAGTCCTAACAAAAGCATGGAAGTTGTAAATCTTACCCTGGCATCATGTTTGGCAAGACATCGTCATTTTGTCTTACCTGTTCATGCGTCAGCAATATTTATTCATATTATCGAAAATGATGCTAGGTATACGGTTATACATGTATACTACATGTGAAAAGAAATTCCTCTTTCAATATCATGGGTAATATATGTATTCAAATAATTGATGTATACTAAATACGACTGATTATGGAAAACCAAATCGCTATTATGGGCATGTTAATGAAATCAGCTGTGTGAATTCAATAAGTATAAATGTAACATGCTATCAAAGGTATTGACTTGAAACTCAAAATATATGTTAACCATCAACATGATCATCTTCACATGGGGAAGAAATCCCCATAATTCTTTTTATGTCCCTTTTCAGCTTAGAATTTTGTCACAGTTTTCACCAGACTGTTATATGGAAATACTCGAAATGGCTTACTTTTGAAATGTCATAAAATAATTATGCAGCATGCATGAAACGTTAAAGAGAAATTTATGATCAATTATACAAGGTCATGTATTTCTTTGAAATTATCCCGCGCCGCCCGCGCCCCCCCCCCCCCCCACCCCCAGTTTCCTTACAGAATCCATGGTAAGGATTTGCACGTAATGTACATTTTATAAAGGTCTTTCAACAAGTTTCACATATTTGGCCTTAATTCTTATAGACAATTACACAATACACCTGTTCTTAGACAAACATTTTACTGGCAAGCTTTTTTAATTGAAATAATAAATGTATGATTGTTAATGATTTTGTATTAGTTATGTTACGTCATTCGGATACGTGCCCTGTGAATCATACTATGTTAACGCATTACAACTCCTGTCCGTTGTCATTCTGCAATAGTTCAATGTTTCAATATGTCATAATTTTTATTTTGAATGTTGCTTGTTTTCCTCGCCCGCATATGAACGTGATTTCGGTAACAATATCTCCTAGATGATATTGATATATTTCTTTTAAATGTCTTCGAAATTCAATGTAAGTAGATTTCAAACCATGTAGACCAGCACAAACCGATGGTATTTAATTTACTTATAAAATATAATGATAACAAAATGTTGAACCGTTACAGATCAATGGTCCTCCATGTTCATTACACATTCGAGTTTTGCACATTTTCTATGGTGGCTGATCTGTGTCATTTTGCCTTTTCTCCGCGAGACCCCGCCGATCGAAAACATGAGAATCAACAAGTTAAAAGAGCGCTAAGCAAACACACGCTAATTATCGCT
The DNA here is from genome assembly GCA_032359765.1 of Saxidomus gigantea. NCBI lineage: Eukaryota > Metazoa > Mollusca > Bivalvia > Venerida > Veneridae > Saxidomus > Saxidomus gigantea. The sequence goes on from JAUMHA010172384.1 coordinate 14,356, forward strand.
CTCAGAACGTTGAATTTCAGTGCAACAATCCCGTCATTTCATTTCTTTAAGCTCAACTTCCCCCCCCCACCCAGAGTCAAAGCTAAGTATTGTGTTTTTGTCCCGCGCCCACGCTTATTAGCGAGTTTTCGCCCCGCCATCTTAACGTTTTTATTCTCGTGTTTTAGCTCGACAGGGCCTTGGGGCGAAAAGACGAAATGACACAAATCAGCCACCATAATATCTCACAATAATAGGGGTGTTTGCAGATTTAGATAACTGGAAGGAAAACGTGAACTTCACGTCTAATTTACGAAAATTTACTTTACACAACGTTGATCCGAACCTTAACTTCGGCTTGATCTGTTTTTGTTATTTTCTGTCTAACGGACATAGCCAACATTAAGGTTTGTTACATACATGTAAATCTTTACAAAATTTATTAAATACTAGAGATCAGAGGAAACGGGCCAGCAGACTACCCAGCTGTATTACTATCAGCCGGATTGTGATGGGAAAAATATAATATATATCATCCCCAAAATAAGTGGTCGCTATGGCAACCAGGGGACATATTTAGCTCATATATTTTTATCTTATCGTGAAAAAAGAAATAACACTGCTGAAAAAGCACAAGTTTATTACTTTTCTTATACTTCTGACAATACAGAAAAAACTTGAAGATTTTGAACTTATATTGATACATGATCTTTTTTTACAAATTTTTGATATCATATAAAACTAGCTCAGTCTGATGGAAAAGGTATGTCAGAGAAAATATTAAAGTGTCAGAAACACAATGTACAATGTATCAAGAAGTTCATTAAGTTTACATATCATACATTTCTGTGACTTTTTTGTCATTTTGTAGGTAGTTGTCTCTTGGTGTTTTATTTTATTGATATTTGTACAAAACAAGCTTTATAAGATTTAAATCAGAAACAAACTTTTCAAATACCATCACACACATGACCCAACAAGCAGACTCACAGCAATATAATACACAGAAGAATGAATCCAGTGACTATGGAAGAATATAGACGCCACGTTCACAGTATTGTTCAACTATTAAACTTTATAATGGCAGGCTAGCTACAACAACAAGACATAATAATAGACTTAACAGATAGAACAAGCATGTTTAATACATTAACTCCGATCTTTCCATTGGATAAATTGATATTCTGATTTTACAAAAAAAAAAAAAATTCTGTAAATTTAAAGTATTTTGTTCAATAATTAGATCGATTCAATGTCTTACATATATCAAATGTATATCACTGGGTTTAGGAGACTTAAGACTTTTAAAAACAGTTGCAAAACTGATTCAAAGAGCATAAATTAACACTAGGAAATGATTAGCCTACCATTAAGTAACATGTGACTAACAAAAATGATACAAATATTTTATTGCTACTCAATAAACATTTCAGAGGAAACATATACATTTTTGTAACTTGCCATTGACATATTTCTGACATTCAGTGTCATCAGTAGCAGCAGCTGACATTAACCAATCTAATTTCTCCTTTTCTACCTGTCATTACAGGTCCGCTTCCAGGTGGCCTTTCTGTTCATGTTACAAATACGTTTTAACGGACACTAATATGGTCTTTTAAAAGTGAAGGTTAAATTTTGCTCGTTCTTTCATCTACAAGACGTTGTTTATGAACAAAAAGATTTTAACATATATGATAATTGCAGATGATGTAAGTTACATTTGTCTAATATTATACCAACAAGATTGACAGCAACTGATATTGAAATGCATATATACTTTAAAACTATTAACAAAACATCTACTAAACAGTACTTAGTTCCTTCTGTGTTATGACTTTTGTGTTGTCAGTATACATGTGTTTTGTACTAGCAACGTCAAAGGTCACATGCTAAAAGTTAGATGAAACTGCTAATACATTGATGAATGTTGCAGCTGAACCACATTCCTATCGTGTATGTGAGGTTTCATTTAAAGTGTTTCAAAACTAACTGAGATTTAGTAACACAAGGCATACATTAATATGGTAAGATTTCAAGTTCAAGGAACAACCAGTACCAACAGGACTTCTGCAACAATTTTACGGAAAGCTGATATGCCAAAAAGGAGCAACAGTTACTTAAAGTGTAAATGCATTCAAAAGTGACTGTCCATATATGACGTGGAGTACCAAGATCATTTTAATGATGAGTGTTATTTTAAATATAACGTATAAAACAAA
>JAUMHA010172495.1:4833-16551 GCA_032359765.1 Saxidomus gigantea
AGCTAGCCTGCAGGGTAGTGTATGTCATATGGTCTTGCGACTGATGCGAGCTAGACTGCAGGGTAGTGTATGTCATATGGTCTTGCGACTGATGCGAGCTATCCTGCAGGGTAGTGTATGTCATATGGTCTTGCGACTGATGCGAGCTAGCCTGCAGGGTAGTGTATGTCATATGGTCTTGCGACTGATGCGAGCTAGCCTGCAGGGTGGTATATGTCATATGGTCTTGTGGCTGATCCGTACTAGCCTGCAGGGTGGTATATGTCATATGGTCTTGCGGCTGATCCGAGCTAGACTGCAAGTCTGTGTATGTCGTACTAGTAGATAGTTTTGCATCTTTATTTATTGCATTCTGCCTAATAATTAAAGTGTAAAAAGATATAAAAGTCGCACATTTATTTAACAAGGCTAGCCTTATCATCTACATACTTAAATGAATAAGAATGTTTTAAATTTTTACTATATTCTAAAGTTTGTATCAAAACACATTAAATTACCTACACTTGAATTAATTGCAAGTCGTCAAGGAGAGTTAGTCAATCAAGTTGAAGTGAAGGGAAGGAAGAACTGGAAAAAAACACGTATGATTCGGTGTGGAAATGACGATTAAAATCATATTTCAATATGTTTTCAAATATACCAAGATCAATTCAGACCAAGACAAACAGGAATACATACGTTATGTAGAACAGCTAGTACATGCAGGCATAATTTTACTTGATTGGTCATTGATTTTTACCTTCGCTTCAGTAAGATAACAAATACTATTGCAAATAAAATGAAGGCCGGTCCAGTCACATCAACAATTATAACCGTTTCGAATTGCATCTAATTTTCTTAATCGGATTCTGCAAATCATAAAGCATAACACCTCAGTTAGATTAAAATGTATTTATATAATGGTATTTCTTACACTTTTAAAACAAAAATGATTTTTGTTTTTCAAATTATTGGTGGTCAAATTGAAAAAAAAACAAGTGTTTTTTTACACTTATTATATTTGTTACGTATTATGTTACAAAGCCACTAAAATAAGATCGCATTAATTACTACATAAAAATGAAAGACTATTTACGGTATATAACAAATTTGAGCTAATATTTTAAAATATCAAAAAGGCATGCAAACGTAAATAGCTTCAACGACTTCAAGATATTAGGATGGCATTTCAATTTTTATACTGGTTGCACTGTTTTAGACTCAGCAAACACACCTTTTCACTACAATAGGGGAAAGGTATCTAATTTAATGAAAAATGGACTGGAACATAGAGGATGTTTCTTGTGATGCATACCTACACACTCTGGGTTAGAACTCCATTGGTGATTTTCCTGACAAGTTATCTCATCATTGTCTGACGAAAATGTAAATGCAGGGCCACATGTGAAACGGAGTGATGTTCCCAATTTGGACGTTGTAGTCATTACATTTATGAACTGGCCATTCGTCACATTCGGTAATTTACAAAGAGGCTCTGTAAGTTGACAATTTGAACATTGTACAATTAAACACATGTTTGCATGATTGCCTGACTACCTGTCTGATTAGGAGACTTTCTGTGTTCTCCTAACAAGCAAATATTTTACTGGTATACATGCATGTATTTATTATGCTTTCACGGGAAAAACAGGCAGTATTATTAATTTTGTTTATCAACCATTTATTAAAGAGACAATAAATTCCAATTAACTTGTATAACTCAATCGAAAATGCGAGTCATACGTGTATCGGTGCTATACATCGAGTACGTAACAGAACCAAAGGGTCTATTCGCAAAAGTGCTAGGTCCTGGTTCCCGGATTCTCTTATATCTGCATATGTCTCTTCAGGAGTCTTGGCAAGTTCACACGCAGAGAAATCCAATGTCGACCGGCACTTTAAAAGTATAATTCAAAACCATGCCAACTAGCTACTTAATATTTCAGTTTTAAGTAACTTTAACATTGAAGCAACATACCACATAATGGTGGAATCCTGTCCAAGATGGCTTCCTCATTGCATCGCCTTGGTCGGAATCTCTCAGACAGCTTGTACATTTCGTTACATGAAGCGGTGAGTGTTGTGTTATATGGCATACCATCAGGCGTCGCATTAATCGATGCTGTGTAGTGTCCGTTATTAAATTGTATAGGCCATTTACAGACAATAAGCCCACATCTTGGTATTTTACCTGTCCAAACACCTGTCGAGTTGCACCATCGACTGTGATTTCTTGTTTTCAGTGTGTAACTATTCAAACACACTGGTCGTATTTCAGTGGAAAAGTTCAGCTTCCCTCCTAGATATAGTGCAAGTGCTTGGTTGCTATCTTTTAGAGATGAATCATTTTGTATTGCATAATGGCCATTATGAAATTTTCCTGGAAAATCACATGTTACTATATCGCAATTTGGTTCTACGCCACTCCACGTTTTGTCACTTTGACATATACGTTCTGTCTGACCTCGTAAAGTATAACCTTCGTGACATGATTGCTTCAGTACTGTTTTGTAAGTGAAAGTATGATTATACAATACTCTACTGTTATTTTTAAAAACATAAACTCCATTTGTAATATTTCTCGGATGGTTACATAACACAAGTGTACATATTGTTTCTAGCCCACTCCAAGTACTATCATTTTGACAAACCCACCTCTGGCCAGTATCGCTATCATACCCGGTATCACAAACTGCTCTTATTTCAGTTCCGAGATTTGAGTTATTATGTGGCACAGAGCTTGGTTGAAGTACTAAATAACGGCCATTTATTGGATTTTCAAGTTGCGGACATTAGATTGGATGACAATCTGGTATAGAACTATCCCAGTTTCCTTCGCTTTGACAAACAATGGGGTTCTTGACTGTAGTTGTGTATCCGTATTCACATATTATTGTTACCGCCTCACCCAAATGATATAGTTGAAAATTTGGAATTACGGCAGTAACATATCTTGATTTCTCGATATGTGGACAGCCACCTGAAATTAATGAATAAGAAAAAATATCAATAACACGTATAAACATGTACACGACACTAAAATTCTTCTAATGACAAAAATACCATATTTAATATATGACATGTTGATTCATATGTATGAATTGTAGGATTTAGAAAACTTAGAACTTAGTAAAACAGTTTATTTACTTTTATAATACAAAACTCACGGAAATCAGACAAAAATATTACAGACTGCCAAACATTCAAAGGTACAGTCTAAAATTATTTCAATCAAATCTGGGAAAGTGCATTAAGTACTTGGGAGTAAAGGAAGTGCATGTATGTAGCTATTCCGTCTTACGCTTGTCATTATAAAACATAAGGTATGAATAGAAGTATATGTAAAAAGTGTTCACTTACGAACTTCTTATGTCCGTAAATGTTTTAACACATTCTTAGGCATTACGAGAACCCGAAACAATAATCAAATTGATTATTTAAAATCCTTAGTCCAAGACTCATGACGCTATATACACAGGCCCCTTAAGCTAAGCAAATGTTTGCATAACGTCAACTGCGCTTTCTGAAACGCCCGGCATAATGCCACTGTGTCCATGGAAATGGAATTATCTAAAAACAATTATGAAATTACCCAAACAAGGATGAGTGTAAGACCTAAAACAACTAGTTGCAGATGCAAGTGTAGTGAATTGCAATAAAATGACACATTTAAACTTTAATTTAAAAATGTACAGATTTGAAAAAAAACAGTGGGTGTCACTGACTGTGCAAGATCAAAATGAATACGAGAAATCAACGCAATATTCGGTGATAACATTACGTTAATTAATGTACAACATGAGAAATCGCCAATTGCAAAACAGCCTGTGTGAGAAGTTGAAAGCACGAGTGATTTAAATTTTCGCATCCAAACGACTGCCTGTATTTTATTCAGCGATAAAATATAGGGAACGATTTATTATTTCAATTCTAACACGTTATTTTCTTTCAAAACTATCCCGAACTTTATTTAACGCGTAGTAGTACATCATTGTAACCTAACGTGCTGTCTTTTATCGTTAAAAGAAATACAGGCTTTTCCCTGTATGTTTATACAGGAAAAAAAAACAGCCGCTTGGTTAGAATATGCGATAACTTTTTCAGTTCAAAGTGAAGCATATTTTCATAATAGTAAATAACGAATTGATTTTTGTAGAAACGTCGCAGAAAAAACCGAATCGGTGACACGTCGGCCATTTTGTTTTGAATGTAAACAATGTTTACAGAGCTTCTCTAGCCAATCGGAAAAGGCAAAAACGATGAGGCTACAAATTGGAGACGGTATATACGGGATTGCTCTTGATTTGATTTGATTTAATGAGAATTTTATCAAGGTCCGTCCCAAAGAGCATGTATGTTAGCTTAGTATTGGGATGAGACCCCGGCATGTCTCCCATCATGCCTAGAAAGACAACTTTTGATGCCAAAATAGAGAAATTTACCTGACTGCAATTTCCAGCCAGTATAGCCAATGGTTGTTTGTGATTGGTTGCCAAAGAGTAGGCCAATCACGGCGACCAATGAGATCAGAGTGTGATTGACCTATACGGGATTCCTCACGGTGTATACGGGCTCATATACAGAAGCTCTTGACCAATCAGAATCTATCAAGTCATGAAAATACGTGGGTTTTAAAAAGACATAGTACTTTGTTTGCATGGTGATTGTGTATCAGCTATCTTTTATTTAAAGCACTATATACATTTGTTATGCTTTAGATAAAATATGCTGAAGGTGACTTTTATTTTAATTGGTTTGTTTTGCAAATTTTGTAAGAGTGTCACTCTACCTAAAATCTTACTATAACGATTACTGGTTGATCATTCTTTCTTTTTGATTTAACAGTTTTGCAAATAAACTGAGACGTTTGTACTTACGATTACTGACACATATTTAAAATACAACACACGCAAAAATAATCATTTTTCTGATGTGACCATAAAGGCCTACGTCGTTAGTAATATTACAAACTATTGTACGGCTAATATCGTGAAATATATCACGAAGAGTGTAGTACAAAGCACCTCTTGTGGAGAGTTTACATCAGTTTGGGAATATAAGTAGTTAAAACTTAAAATAGCTTAGATGAATTATCAACGATAAAACAGTTTTAGCTAATGAAAACGGAACTTTATAAAAATGAGGACACATGAAAAGAAATGACATATTGGGTTGGGTATAAGTAAAGAAAAAAAGAACAATCCACAAACCAGTTGTTACGGTAGTTAATCCAAGAAAATGCAATATCTCTTTCAGTTAGAGTATTTGACAAGATTACTAATTTTTAAATGATTACAATATCTTTTTATGCCAAAATTTAACCGACATCCTATTGTTATCAAATATGTGTGACATTTCTCGTTGGGTGAAGACTGTAAGATTGACTCAGATTAATATTTGTCCAAGATACGACCTTCTTCACATATCAGTTATTACAACTGTAGTGTCGTTTTATCATGCAGCGGACAGTGAGAATTGGTTTTCAACTTAAATTGTATAAAATCTGAGCATCCAAATAAGGCGTCTTTTAAAATAGCATATCTAAAAAAACTGTAAATGATAAACATACTTTCAGTCTTGAATTTATTTGCTTGCATTTAGAATTTTTCGTGTAATATGTATCACCAAATGAACTGCATGAAAATGTAAAATTTTAAAATTTTCATATCATGAATATTTTATCATACATTTTTTTCTTTCTAAAAAATGTCATTTTCGGGAAACGAAATACATTCATTCAGATAAAATGTTCATTATTTGGCAGTGTGAAAGTCTTACTCTGTATTAGATACGTATAGCAACGCCGTTCATAACTGTTCTATTTTGTATTGTGGGATTATTTTGTTAATATTCCTTGCCAATGCATTTTTTTTTCTGAGAGTAACTCTGTTAGTTCACGTGTACAGATAAATGAAAGATACATGGCAGTATTGTTTTGAATTAAATCGTTGATTGAATCAAGTCGTATTCCCACTCGCCCTGTCGATGCTCATTAGAATGTGGCTTTACATAATCTTCGCCAGCAATACAACGCATTAGAACAGCACAGTTCTGTAATAGTCTCGTCATGTCTAATATAATAACAGTAATTATTTATAAAAGCGTTGTCTTCTCGACACTACAATTATCAAACGTGGGCCGAGCTCTTGTATTTTTTTCTTGGTATGAACTCTGTTCAATGCGGTTGAAGAGTATATAAACATCTTAAAGCTTGTATAAGGGGTCTTGACAAGTTCACCTAGAGAAATCCCAGGGTCGCTTGGGACTGTTAACAATCTAGACGAAGAAGAAGCTTGTATAAACTTAAACAAAGGACAAACAAGATTAAGACAGTCTCAAGACTTGCCTCAGTAGTATTTATTAAAAATTCTTCCTTTTTGCCATAAGCTGGCAATTTCGAAACAGTGGTATTTGAAGTTATCAATATAGGAAGTTCTGTAGTACAATAACTATTAATGCAGCTTGATTGTTACCATTACGCATTTTCTGTATGAACGTGTTCATATTACTGAAGTCATTAATAAATTAATGACATTTGTGTTAAAATTAAGGCAGATTATTTGAATACAACACAAGATACCTTGCCGAATTTCCTACATATTGCAAGCTTTCCGTACCGAAGAATCACATCCATATTGATCGATGGCAGTTAAAAACTTTGTGAAATATCTCAGTTTGAGAGTTGCGTGAAACAGTAAAGTAATGTGTATTTAAAAACGATACCACACCAGTAAATGCATAAAAAAATACAGTTTATATATTCTTTTCAATAGGTGTAAGTCATTGATCAATAAAGTATTAAATATAATAATTTTGTTTTATACAGATTAATTTAAGCATTCTTTAGTTTACCAAGAAGTGTAGTATAATTTAATATCTGGTTAGTATTTCATCATGTTCTTTGATCAATAATAATATCGTGTTGTTCTAACAGATATAATTTCAGTACGTCAAAGTAGGTCATATTCTGAAACTACTTTTTATCAATTTCAGCAGCAATCGAATTGCCGAAGTCTGCAGAAATATAATGTAATTTAGAGTTTGCCTTTTTGAGCACTTGAAACATTGGTTTAAAGTGTTATGCTAATGGAAGCTATTTTGCCTTTGCACGCCACACAATGACATCAACTTCCTGGAGGATTTCCTAACACAACAGGTGAAATGAAAGTTCTGATGAGTTTTATGTTTTCGTTTCAGACTTCTGTCTCAGGAGATGTGGTTGTCAGCTTATTTCATGGAAAGAGAGCACGCATTGCTAACACTATCATAATACAAGCCAATCAAATAATCTGACGTAGTCGCTACCTTTAGACATTTTTTAAATGTTAACATTTATATAGGTAACGAAAGTTCCTTTGCTTAGATATATCGAATGTCCTTCAGACAGCCACCGCGCACTAACGCTTAATGGAATTTATATCAAATAACGTTTGATGATATTATTCCCAAGGGAAGTGAGTGACAATATACACACAATCTATATATACTCAAATGTCCTTTCTGGTCGGATAAGCCGTAATATTTGAGTGTGCAAAGCATCAGTACAGATTTCTTACATTATTTTGACTGAAGCTTCTTCATTTGGATGCCATAAAATTGAAACTGTCTGTTAAGGCTTACTTCACTCTCAATACGGTAAAGAAACATTTTCTTCAATAAAAGTAAACAGTATACGTATTTCAGTATATAACTTGGAGAACTCAGTCAACATCTTACTCTTATAATCTTTGTCGCAAATTGTAGATGCTTGCACAAACTTATACTATGAAAAATACTGCAAAAAGCTTTTATTGCCGAAACATTTTTTATCCTTACATTGTTCAGCATTTAGACCTACCGTCTTAAGTCTATTACAGTATCTGAAATACAAAGACTGAAATTAACTTTGGCGTAAAGGAAAACTAAACTGTTGCTCGGAAAGTACACTTAGGATCAAACTAAAGGACTGTGTGTCTTTGGTATGTTTCCAATAGATGATACTTTTCCTGCTAAGTTTTATAATTGAATTTCAGGCTGAAACAGCGATGAACTACTTGTCTCGCAAGACCCTGAACTATTTGTGTTTTTGCTGGTCATTTTGTGAATACCAGTAGGACTGTTTAAACAAACAACATATGCAAAACATCAAATGCAATTATAATCAAATATATAAACTATAGCTTTGGAGTTAAATTATTTCATGTCGGAGTGTTTGATTTCATCAACATGCTTGGTGTCACAGTGGCTGACTAAAACTATAACATAAGTGCACTGTAATTAATTATTCATGTTATGCCATTAATTAATAAAGACTTAAGACTCACTACATGTACCTAAAATGATGCTGCATTGTGAATTATGCAAAATGCAGTCAAAGTATTGCGAGAATAAATTCAATCTATACATTTAGAGCACTAAGCTAAGCTAAATTCAAATTCGTTTTAAAACAAGCAATGGAGACAAATAGTTGCCTGAAAAGAAATTTACAAAATGTTAAGAAAACAACCTTCTTATTTTTTCGACAGAACAAATAATTAAAAATACTATTTGAGCATGTATAGTTGCAGAACAAATAAAATGGTGCTCACGCAAAATATGAGATGAACTTTGACACTGTGTTTCACCGAGAAAGTGTCTTAATTAGTTTATAATTATCCGACTTGACAAGAACTTTCGTCTTGTACATGCTGTATCATTATGAGACATTTTCCTTAAAACCCTTCAAGAGATATAAAGTAGCTAATCTGACTGAATTCCGGCTCACGATTTCTGATGCCGTTAATACCTTTTAATTTACCTTTAAATAGTATTATCAATCCATTAAGCCCTTACCATGACACATTAATATCTTCTGTAAATTACGCAATTAAAGAAACGGATTTAGAATATGCCAATGCACTATTTCCGTGTCCATGATAATAAGCTAAAATTAAGACATAGAAAGGAAAGAATAACGGAGAATCACTATGCAGAAAATAAGTAAATAATTGGCTTAATCCTAATACACACCAACATGCTGATGGACGTTCAGCTGAGGAAGGGACATTTGGCCAGTGAATACTTAAAGCAATAAATCAACCAAATCCAAATAATTTTAACGGACCGTCGAGCCGAGGTAGATTTCTGAATACAGTCATAAGCTAATAATTAAAGGAAACCGTGAATATAGCAACAACATAAGTAAAATTAATGGAAACCATTTTGCCAAAGGCGGCAGCCGGTGATATACCAGACGCCGACAATAATGAAATACAGAACAAATCAAAGTGAATTTTTATAAAACATTAAAACAAGAACTATCTTTGTAAAAGATGGTCGGCGCAATTTTTAGTATATGACACTTTCTACTAGTAGTAAAAATCCTGTCGAGTTTAATTTGATGCAGTCAGAAGAGGGTGAGAAAATGTGTGCACCCTTACGGGACGAGAACCCACGCCCCTTCGCTAACTGGGTTGTCAGAGCGAACGCTCTCCCGACTGAGCTAACCTGCCGCTCCCAATTGTAATTATCTCCGTACCGCGACATGTGCATCAGGAAAACAAACTTAAAGTGACATTATACGCATCTTACTGCACATAGTGTATTTTTGGTGATAGAAGCAATTTTCGGTTGCTGTGCATTTAAATGTGTTAAACTAATGATAATGCCGCATTAGTATTTGAAGTTGGTGCTTCAGAAATAAAAAAAATGTACTGATAAAATAACAGTTCCTTTGTTCGCAGTGATCTCCCTTGTGTTATTGTTGTTGTTGGTAGACATTTCGGCAGTGTAGTGGAAGGGAAGCAACTCCTGCATGCAGTTGTTGTTTTTTAAATTGACTCTCCCAGTCAAAATAAGAAAAGTAATATTTGGAAAGTTATTATTTCGTACTGGTAGCAGGAAGAGTTTTGTGTATTGGGTTAAAAGTTATTATTTCCTCTACCCTTTTTACACACACCTATTTCAGCTGGATTTTTACTTGAAAAAAATGTGCATAATTCCCCTTTAATCCTTGTTATTCTTATCAAATATGTTACTCGAAAGATGGACCGTTATTCACTGGGCAAGAAAGTATTATGACTCTACCCTTATAATTAAAATTAGTTTGGCGGTAATAGCATATTATGTTTACGTTCTAAAATTATATTTGCCATTCAAGAAAGACTGAAAATGCAGGAGTATTTTATTGACCTTTTCCATTCGGTATTACCCAATTAAAAGGTGCCTGGTGGAGTAAATTTCTCAATTAAAAAAATGTTATACATCAAACTTCTCATTTCATTGGCGGTTGAAAATTGAGTCAAATACGGCTGCGCCGAAAAAGAATACATTGAACTCAGTGAGTCTTAGAGAATCATTAATAATTGTGACCAATGGAAACAAAATACATTGCCACTGAACTAGTTCGATTAGAGATACAATGCCTTGTTTTATGAATGAAATATACAAGAACAGTGATAAGATGCACACTGAACCCGATAAGTTAAAACATTACAAACTTCTCTAAAAGGATATGACTAGGCAATACATGTCGCGGTGGCCGACTGGTCTATGTATTGCTAATTGATATCGCTGTACGGTACATGTTCTCAGTTCTTTTCAGGGGGTAGATCGTAAAGTAGTTTCTGGTTTACTTTAATCGAAACAAATGTTAGCTGGTGAGAAAAAATGTCGGATTTTTGTGGCGGATGGTTATTCGTTTCCTGGTAAGTTATAGTTTACGTGTTTTTTAATCAAATGACGACATGCAAGATGTGGCCAAGTTATTTACCTATCGTCGAATCATTATTTCAAGCTTGCATCTTTATCAACAAGAAAGTTATTGAAGCCGTTTCACGTCCAGGTGATGTGATCGCGAGCAGAATGAGTGAATAATCCAAATTCCACCGATAATGGTCTGTTTTTCAGCTTATGCCATTCCCTTGTCATGTAAAATAATCTGTATAGCCATCTTCGGTACACACAATATACGCTCCAAAAATCTACTTTAAACACCCGTTTGATATCTGGTGTTCTCGTTATGCGGTTTTTGTTAGCTGGTTTTATTATAAATCTTCACCTACGTTGCGTTTAGCTGGCTACAAACTACATACGAATCCTTATATTTTCGTTCTGATTTCGGAAGACCTGAGTCATGTTGGAGTACTCATTGTTTTACGTGCGCCATCCTTTGTCTAAAATCTCTAAAACTACGCTCAAGGCATAACTCTGAATGGCTTTTTGTGTGATTTTATATATTTACCTTTCTCACCTTTGTGACTACATTGCACATATAGAACACTTATAATAACAACATTAATCAGAGTGAACTTTTTAGGAAGAGGCATTGTGTTTCGTGGCGTAACCATAACAAAACAAGAGACTGCATAAAGTGCCCTAATGAAAAATGTAACGTGAGAAGTTATTTCCGTCCAGCATATCAGCATTTATAATTCTAAAAAAGAGTCAAATAAAGCAGTTAACCAAGTGTAAAAATTTGCTCCTTGTGGAATTTAACATAGGCATTTAATACTTACAAACACAATGTTTAAATATGTCCTTCGTAGACGGACATGTCTGTGTAATAGTATTTTCACATAAACTATATGCAGATACTAATTGAGATATACCACTGGCACCAGAGTACTAAACTGCCCTGTAATTTTAACAAAATACCCAAATTTTAACAAAATAATACCATTTCATGAAAAAAAACACAAAACATATATAGAACAGTGTATACGGGGGTTTGACTGAAAATGACTTTTTGACAATGTTTTGTGTTTTTTTTCATGAAATGGT
>JAUMHA010172717.1:0-16550 GCA_032359765.1 Saxidomus gigantea
GGAAGAGTTTGGTGTATTGGGTTAAAAGTTATTATTTCCTCTACACTTTTGTACACACACCATTTTCAGCTGGATTTGTACTTGAAAAAAATGCGCATAATGTCACTTTAACGAAAAAAATATTCATAAAAAATCTCATTTACGGATTTCATACATTCTTTAATGGGCATCTATGTATGAATATCATATAAAAACCAGTTTCTCAATAGTAAGTATTTTGAAAGTAAAACAACTTCTCTTCCAAAACAGCTTCTCTGCGAAAACTCACGCTATACCGGTAATTACATTTGAACCTGCGTTATTGGTCATTTCTACAAAGCAGCTACCCGTCTTTAGCAGCCAGTACTGATTATTCAACAGCATTTAGCAGTCGACTCCTTTAAGTTGTTTTGGCTGGCTACGCCATTGCAAGAATAATAGGTACACAATGTTTGCATTCGTTGAATTGTACAGTCTTAGAATTTCACCGGTTTCTGTCCTTGAAATAACTCCCAGATAAGCGACCGACGCTTTGTGAATTCTTATGCATGGTAGCTAAAAGGCAACTTAGTACACATTTCAAGTATTGGGTTCAATGTGTGGTTTGAAATATATGCAGTTTACAAGCTATCTGTCAATACTGGAATGAGTTATTATTATTTTATATGATCTGCACATCAGTGCACTGTTCTGAATATGCAATTTACAAGCGATCTGTAAAAACTGGATTTTTAATTTTGTATGGTCTGTACACCAGCGGATTATTCGTTCCTTTTTTACCTATCGAATCATTCACAATTCCTCTTACATATTTATCATTTGAGTTTATCAATTTTACACGTTTGTCTTTTGATTGTTTCTCATCACCATGTTTATCAAGTTTATCTTCGTGGTGACTTTTTATACGACCAGGGGAATCCTCGTCATGTTTAAAGTAGTCATCTCTTGCTGAACTGGATCCTGGATTGACAGTTTTATAAACTTTTGGATTTCGCATGCCCTTTTTGCCGATATCTTCATTCATCATTCCCTTTACATACTTTTCATTTGAATTAATTAGCTCCATCGTACTTTTTGTTATCGGGTTCTTTCTCTTTAAATTGCTTGTTTTAGATGGACTTTTGTTTTCTGGATATTTATCATTATTTCTCGTGAAATAATTTTCTCGTTCACTTCTACATGGACCTTGTTCAACATTTGTTCCGTCGAAGAATGGGTTTTCTGGTACCTCTCTCCGTATGAGTTCATTTTCTTTCTGTCCATCATTTTTCAATTCTTTCTGACGTTGTCTTTGTTCCTCACCAAGCTTTTTATCTTCCTTGGCTTGTAGCTTCTTTAATTCTTCCTCTCTTTCATTTTGTTGTTGTTCAAAAGCATACATCTCGTCTTCCAGTTCTCTTTGACGCTTTTCTTCCCTTTCTTTTTCTTCTTTTCGTAAATGTTCTTGTTCTTTCCGCTTCTCAAGTTCCTTATCTTGTACCTTTAAGTGCTTTTCTCGTTCACGTGTGTATGGACCTTGTTCAACATTTGTTCCGTCGAATAATGGTTTTTCTTGTACCTCTCTCCGTATAGGTTCATTTTCTTTCTGTCTGTCATTATTAAATTCTTTCTGACGTCGTCTTTGTTTCTCGTCCAGCTTTTTATCTTCCTTAGCTTGTAGCCTGTTTAACTCTTCCTCTCTTTCCTTTTGTTGTTGTTCAAAAGCATACATCTCGTCTTCCAGTTCTCTTTGACGCTTTGCTTCCCTTTCTACTTCTTCTTTTCGTAAACGTTCTTTTTCTTTCCGCTTCTCAAGTTCCTTATCCTGTACGTTTAAGTGCTTTTCTCGTTCACTTGTATATGGACCTTGTTCAACATTTGTTCCGTCGAATGATGGTTTTTCTGGTACCTCTCTCCGTATGAGTTTATTTTCTTTCTGTCTGTCATTTTTAAATTCTTTCTGACGTCGTTTCTGTTCCTCGTCCAGCTTTTGATCTTCCCTTTTTTGTAGCCTCTTTAACTCTTCCTCTCTTTCCTTTTGTTGTTGTTGTTCAAAAGCATACATCTCATGTTTAAGTTCTCTTTGGCGCTTTTCTTCTCTTTCTATTTCTTCTTTTCGTAAACGTTCATGTTCTTTCCGCTTCTCAAGTTCTTTATCCTGTACTTTTAAGTTTTCCATCTCTTCTTCGACAAGTTTTTCATCTGGGTATTTTGAGAAGCTCTGGTAAACAACAGGCGCCACGTAAACAACAGGCTGACCACTTTTTGCTTCACTAGCTTTTGTCGATCTCGCTGCTTGAATGGGTTGTTGCTTTATGTCTGATGTCAGTAGTTCTTCGTCTTTCATTTTCTCTTCTGCTGGTTTGATTTCATCATATTCCTCAGAAAATGATTCGTCCAACTGCTTCTTTCTTGGCTTACTTTTACTACAACAACCGCAACAGTTCGATTTTACCTCATCACTGTCTTCATTTTTGAAACCTTGTTTTCGTTTGATACTGGAATTAGACTCACTTCTTTTACGTGATGACGTATCTCTTTGAGATTCTTCCCTGTTTAGTCGGCGTTTGTTTTTCTCACGGGGCCCACAACAGCTTTGGCAACATCCACCAGACGACCTGTCATCATTACCTTCCTTGAACGAAGAGTCTGGTCGAACTTTTCGAGAGCGGGATCTTCCCCTTGTAGTCACTTTATCCTTATCAGAACCACAACAACCTGCACAACAGCCACCCGATGTCCTGTTGTCGTGTGCGCGACTGTCAGGAGATTTTGATCTACCTGGTCTCGGTGATTTAGACCGGTTACGGTTATTACCTTTTGTTTTTTCCTTTGACGTACCACAACAACCGGCACAACAACTATCGCCTTCGTCACCTTTATAGTTTGAACGTGGTGGCGTGTCATCTCGTTTTCGGCGTTTACTATCGGCAGAATCGTGATAATCTTTTCTTCTCGAGCCACTTTCTTCGTCTTTTCTCTTTCTGCTTTTGCCCCCTTTACCATGCCTACAATTAGTAAAAAGGTCTCCGTATAAGAAACAGCAGAGTTTACTTCAAAGAATCTCTTTTTGCACGTTAGGTTGTATGTCACATAATTTAGCTCATATATCTCATATTGCATGCCTCCGTGGTCGACGACTCCACGGTCGAGTGGTAAGAGTCGCTGACTCGAAATCACTGTAACCTCTCATTGATTGAAGGTCATGGGTTGGAGCGCTGCCACCGAATATGTCTCTTAGTTTGAGACACTTTAGAGTTTCTTCACAAGGATAGGTTTCTAGTACTGATATTTCCCAGCCCGCCCGTAAAATGACTAAAATACGGCTGAAATGGGCGTTAAAGCAATATAGTTACAACAAACCTCTTAACAATGATCATGTACATTTTCATATGTTGCACAAAAGAAAGGGATTTACCTTTTACAACATTTGCAGAAGTAACAGCATAAGAAGATGAGGATTGCCAGTATTGCTAGCAGCAACAGTAACAGCAAGACCAACACTAACCAGAACACAACTACAATGATAAAAAAGACATGGTTATAAGATTGAATAGGAAAAGTTCTTAAAGCTTCAAGAAACAAGTGAAAATGATACAAATGTAAGCGCAACATTGCTAAAATAGTTTTTTATTGTATGTTTGTCCTTATATAGGCAACAGATCTAAAAGCAAAATCTTTAATAACTTAAAGACCTTTTCTGAAAAAATGCGACCTCTGCATTCTATTTTGCATTATACCTGATATTTTTATTCTTTGTTCAAAGTTTGAAGACTATACCTTTGATAGATACAATGGACAATAAAGTTAAGGCATGATGAAAAGACAGACAAACGCGTATGCGACTGAGAAGTGATCCCAGGCGATGTAAAAACTGAACTTTGCCAATTGACTTGTGTCATAATTTAATCTAAAATGTTTAACGAATCAAGTATTTTCAAATGAGATAACACTGAAAATATGTTTTGCATCATCAAGTTTAAGCCATCTTTTCTTAAATCATATCAAAGTAAAGTATAGCGATTTTCCATCAATTAAACGTTAATATCGTTTAAAACAAGTGATGACAATTTATTATTAAATACAGTTCTTACAAATAAACTTAGATGTACTCACTTTCAGTTTTCTGATGGTATTCACATTTTGGTGTAGTACCAACAAAGGAATTAACATTGCAGGTCAGTCTATCTGAGTCAACCAGTCCATAGTATGTAAAGCACTTGTAAACAATTTCCTTAGTATCGGCCCATGTTGCCAAGGATTCAAACGAAACATAGCCGTTTTTCACAACTGGTGGTGAGGTACACATTGCTTATCTAACGTAAAAAAGTCACAATCTAATTCAGTTACTCAGAGAAATAAAGGTCTTCAAGCTGACAAAACTCAGTGCATAATATACCTTGTCAAACTTATCAAAGGCTTGATGAAATACAATCATAGGATATGCATACAGGGTGAAATTTTAAGATAAATGCAGACTTCTTTAGTACTAGTAGAAAATGTATCTATGCTGAACAGAAGAATCGCAAATGGCGGAATAAATATGATCATTTTGGAAACGCACGCGGACGTTAGAAAGCTAATCAGAAAATCAAACATTCATACCTAACAATTTGAATATATTTTTTCTTTTTAATGACGTATACAACAAACCTTTACCAAATTGTACTAGCCCTTTCCTTATCCTTACGAATGCAATGCTACGTATCTTGTAGCATGATATTCTTAGCACGTTAAGAAAATGTATCAAGTCTCATGTATACATCAATAGTCTTGCTGTAAACATTTACTAACAGTCAAGGAAACCATAATATAAACATCTCATCCCGTATAATCAACATTCTTTCCTTCACTCCATGATTTAGGTGTGTCTTTCAAAATTAAATTTTCAGATATGGTGCTGAATTTAAATGAACTTAATTTGCAGTTTCTACCTTTATAACTGATCTATCGAACCATCGTTTCATTTTTTTAAAAGTAATATCAACACTGGGAGTAAAGCCAATGCGATGAAAGGAGCATTTGAAAATCAATTTGACGTATTTTTGTACTTTTATTACTTATTTCCTTTTATACAAATGCAAATATTGCACACGTATGTTTATGCACGATGTTTTATTGAAATTCTTACATTCGTTCTTCATTTACTGCCTTACAATAAGTTTACGTTAATTGCTGATACATATTCATTGTATAGTTGCGTTAAACTGTATTCTGTTATTGCTCACGAGCAACATAATGTATGATTCCTCTAATTCTACCCATTTTTGTAGGAATATTTAGCTGAAACTTTGAGGTTTAGTGGTGACCCTTTCAAATATTTGAATGAATGATGGTTTGAGGTTTTTAAAATTGCTCTTAGTTTAAGAGTATTTCTCTTTAAGGGCAAGCTCTACAAAAGCCGTTGTTACTATCTCGTGAACAAGATGATCATCGTACTGTTGTTAATATCTTTTTTGCGTTAATGGTATGTATGCGAATTCTTTACTGGCTAACCATTTCCAAAGTTTCTCTTGGATATCTTCTACGTTTTTTTTTAATTCTTTTTATCAAGAAAACCAAAGTGTAAAATCAAATGTGCTAATTTTAATAATCCTCGAAGATAAAGTGTTTTAAAAAGATAAATTATTCAATAAGCTTATATACCTGTGGATCAATACATTTCAATAAATCATACTATTGAAATTGCCGAGGATAATCCATATGGTA
The DNA here is from genome assembly GCA_032359765.1 of Saxidomus gigantea. Taxonomy (NCBI): domain Eukaryota; kingdom Metazoa; phylum Mollusca; class Bivalvia; order Venerida; family Veneridae; genus Saxidomus; species Saxidomus gigantea. The sequence continues at coordinate 5,668 of JAUMHA010172717.1, forward strand.
AGCCTCATTTACTTTGTCAAAGACATTAAATGGCCTCACATACCATGGTATTTTAGGTCTATTAGTTATTTGTCAAAGACATAGCATTACGTTAAATACAATTGGTGTGATACAGTGCCTAGTTTTCTTTTTTCTTTTCAGTATAAATCATTGAACATTTTCAAGTGTTTCCTTATAATGTATGTTTCTGATCATTTTTCTGTTTACTTCTGTTGGTGATTCAGACCAACGCCCAGCGAAGTCTGTAGCCTTTGTATTGAGAATAGATTCAAAACTTGTAATTTGCATAGTGCATTTAAACGACATTTTCAAAGTAATGGTTGATCAATCAGTTATGTGCTGGGGTGTATAAGTGTTAAAACGCCATAGGAATTATAGGCAAACAACCCAAAATGTGTCTTTGACAAAGTAAATGAGTCGTACCATACGGATGATCCTCGACATTTGTCGTCGATTTCAAAAAGAGAAAGTATGATTTGCTGATGGGGCTTATTGAATAATTCACATTTTTTAAAGACTTTTTATTCAAGGATTGTCAAATAAGCATTTTTTCCTGACTTACGTTTTATTGCTTAATAACGAGAAAACATAGAACCATATCAAGTTTGTTCAAATCATGTACCTGAGGTCAAAATTGGTCCCGCCTGTGGTGTTTTACATAAAAACATATAGTAAAACTAAAACAATATAGTTTGTCAAAAAACAACACTGCCTAGAGCTTAGACATTTTGATGTGAAGCAGTGTGTAATAGTTCTCTATCAATTTTGTTCAAAATATAAACCTGGGGTCATAGTTTGCCCCGCGTTAGAGGGCACTTGTTTATATAGATTTAAATAATAAAATACTAAAACAAATTTCTTGTTAAATAACAGTAATGTTGGAACTTAGCTGATTTGCGGTATCACCCAGTATACCTCTTCCAAGACTGTTCAATATATATCCATTGGGCTACAGTTGCCCACTCTTCAGTGTTTACATGATTTGTACAACGTATAAACTTATACAGGGGAATACTTTAAAAATATTTTTGTCCGAAATCATGAGTCCCAGAACTTAGAAAATTGGTAGTTAGTATTGCATATTGCTTCTCTGCCAAAATAGTTCAAATTATGCCTCCGAGGTCAAAATGGTAATTTGTTTTATTAAGACTAAAGTAAGGAATTCAAAAAAATCTTCTTGTCCAAAATCATAAGATGCAGACTTTAAACATTTTTATAAGTAGCACCGTCTAGTTGCCTTATGCTAGGCTAAGTCAAATTATACTCAAGAGTCAAAGTTGACACGCCCTGGGGTAATGAGTTTATATAGACTCATAAAGGAACAGTTAAAAAGCTTCTCCGTGGTCTAGAAATATTTGGTGTGCCTAGTGGTCCTCTCAAAAGACCTACGCTGGCTCTGTCACTGCGAAACTGTAAAATGCATAACGTGAAATGCAGACGTCTCCAATTCTTTCTGCAGTCTTTTGAAAATGTGGAAAGGCTTTTCTCCCTCTGCCAGCAGGATATTTATTATTTAAAGATGTTTCTCTTATTTGTAGTCTATGTTAGTCGAAACAATACTCGTCATGTAGAAATGGCATATAAAATGTTCAGACATTTTTTGCATCGTAAATTATCCAACCTATGTAAAGGAACACGACAGCCCCTCGTGAATAAAAGAAGAACAAAAAGTGTATAGATATTTCTATTATATTTACATGCGTTTACAAAGCTTCCGGAGTTAAACATATTGTATGCATGTAATAAACCAGTTTATATTTGCATTTGTCATATTTTTACAAATCGTTTTCTAAGTACATGCACACCATTAACACCACATTATAAAAGCAAATGTAATTTCATATCACTATTGCCGCAGCTTAGACTTCTAAGTGTTCATTATTCGCGTCCATGCATCCGTTTTGTGTGATTCCATGTATTCCTGCATCGTATCATTAAATATTTGAAGGTGAATATGAAACAAATTTAAATATTCATCAACGTTAGATTTTAATGTAAAATTTTCAAAATGATATTGTTTCATACACAAGTATAAACTGTTGCATAGCACTTAGTCTTGAAACTTTTCCGATATGCTAATGTCAAAGAAATTAATAATTTCAAGCCAAACTTTGATAAATTGTCCATTCTTAGTCCAAAGTAAAGGACAAGCCATAACGGATTTAAAAGGATTACATCAATGTTTTCTTTTCGACCTTTTTGCGGTCATGGAAACGGACAAAAATAAAAAGGAGTACATGCGATACGTCACTGCAGTTCTACTTGAGGTATTCTTAAACATTTGCTGGCTTTAATCACCCAAATGACCACGGCAAAAGTTACATTTGCACCATATTTTTCTCTATATACTAAGACCATCCTTACTCGAAATACAAGACATATAATCCTCGTCTCTTGACTGGATGATGCTTAAATGAGAAACAGTTTGAAAATAATTCAGTAGCCTCTTATAATTATGAGTCCCACATACAAAGCTATCGACTGATGTTTCAACTATCCTATTTTATAACGTATCAAGGCTACGTCGTAACGTAATTGTATCAAGAACATATGATGTTATAAAACCAACTGTTTCCAATAAATTTCCTCAACACCTTTTTACATTCATGGGATGGGATAACGTCTTGCAGGAACCGAGCACTTATGTTATGTTCCGATGAAATTGCTAATATCTACGTATATGATCACTGACATACTTTTTATAGCAAAATGATCGCTGTTTAATGCGTGCTTGTATTGATTCCTCTAAGATTATTTGAAAAAGGACACCAAAAGTCTGCAGGTTTTGCTGGTTTATATGGCCTGTATATTTTTGGATCGTCGGTTTTATATTTATCGTTTATAAAGTCGAGATATCTCGGTCTGACTACTCGTTTCGGTATTTTCTCTCTTTTCCGTTTTCGTCCTGCCTCAGGGCTGTTCGAAGGGGATTCAGTTTCCAAATAATCGTCGTCATTTCCCGGTTTTCTTTCTGGACTAGTGTCCTCCAGATCACGTCTTTTCTGGTCTTCCATGTTTTTAAGTCGCTGTCTTCGCACCTCTTCTCGTTTTTCTCTCTCTTTCTTTCTTTGTTCAGCTTGCTGTTTGGCTAATTCTTGTTGTTGTAATCTATGTTCCTCCCTTTCTCTTTCCCTTTCTTCAAGTTCCCATTCTCTTTTGTCTTGTTCTTGTCTTTCCTTCTCCAGTCTTTCCTGTCTTTGGCGTTCTCTTTCTTTATCTCTCTCATCTCGTTCTCGTCTTCTTTCAAGTTCCTCCTGTTTTCTTTCCTCAAGCCTACGCTTGGCCTCATCTTCTCTTTCCCTTAATATGTCATCCTCCTGTTGCAGTCTCTTATCTTCCTCAATTCGAGCAAGTTCTCTTTGTTGCTGGCGTTGAATTTCTCGTTCTCGTTTTTTCTCTTGTTTTTGTAATTCGTTCTTTTCTTCTTCAGTTTCAAAATAATCATCGTCATTTCCCGGTTTTCTTCCTGGACTAGTGTCCTCCAGATCGCGTTGTTTCTGGTCTTTCATGTCTCTAAGTCGCTGTCTTCGCACCTCTTTTAGTTTTTCTCTCTCTTCCTTTTTTTGATCAGCTTGCTGTTTGGCTAATTCTTGTTGTTGTAATCTATGTTCCTCCCTTTCTTTTTCCCTTTCTTCAAGTTCCCTTTGTCTTTTTTCTTGTTCTTGTCTTTCCTTCTCCAGTCTTTCCTGTCTTTGGCGTTCTCTTTCTTTATCTCTTTCCTCTCGTTCTCGTCTTCTTTCAAGTTCCTCTTGTTTTCTGTCCTCTAGCCTACGTTTAGCCTCATCTTCTTTTCCCCTTAATATGTCATCCTCCTGTTGCAGTCTCTTATCTTCCTCAACTCGAGCAAGTTCTCTTTGTTGCTGGCGCTGAATTTCTCGATCTTGTTCTTTCTGTTGCTTTTCTAGTTCTTTCTTTTCTTCTTTTTCTGACTGCTTTCGGCGTTTTCTCTCCTTTCCTTCCTCTTTCTGTCGGCGGATTAGTTCCTGTTCTCTTTCCTCTTCAAGTTTCTTTTGTCGTCTTTTTTCTCTCTCTTGTTCTTTTCTAAGTTGATCTTCTCGCATTTTCTTAATTTCATCTTCCACGAGTTCGTCATCAGGGTCTTTCGTTTTAGACTCTACTGGTTTCTTTTCCTTTTTCTTCGGACCACAGCAACAAGAACAACAAGTAACTTCTTCATCATCATCTTTCACTCTTTCATCACCACTTTTTCTTTTTGGCGATCTTGAGCGACCTTGTTTTGGGGAATCTGTACGTGTTTGTGAAGTGGCACGTTCTTGTGGTCTTTTCTCTTTTTTACCTTGACTTCTACAACAAGCACAGCAACCTCCCTTTATTTCTTCATCGTCGTCCTTGACATTTTCATTGTCCCTTTTTCTCTTTGGCGACTTGGATCGCCCTCGTTTTTGAGAGTCAGTACGCTTTGGAGAAGCTGCACGACCTTGTGTTTTTTTCTCTTTTTTGCTTGGACCACAACAGGAAGCGCAACAACCGCCCTTACTCTCTTCACTATTTTCCTTAACTATATCATTTGCACCAGTCCTCTTTGGTGATCTAGAACGAGCCGTTCTTGGCGAACCTTCTCGATTTGTAGATTCATATTGCATTCTCTGCTTCTTCTCCGTTGTAGATGAACCAAAACAACACGCACAACAGGCTGAAGTCTTTTTTTCTCTTTCTTCTTTTGTCTTTGGTGATCGCGATCGACTTCTTTCTGGTCTTTCTTTCTTTTCCTTCTTTGGTCCAGAAACACAGCATGCACAGCATCCATCAGTTTCGTCTTTTGCTCTGGTTCTCTTTGGTGATCTGGAACGAGTTCTTTTCGGTGATCTTGATCTAGAACTTTCTTTCTTCTTTGAAGGCCCACAGCAAGCACTACATGCTGTGTCGTCACCATCTTTCTTCCTTCTCGGAGATTTATCGCGCCGTTTTCTACTTTCGTCACTTCCGGGACGTCTCCGTCTTCTACCACGTTCTACGTCATCATCGTCCCGACCTCTGCTACCCGTACAGCACCTTGAATGAAGAAAGAAATTACATCACGTGATTTAAGCTTCAAATTAAATTGCTGACTTAAAGTATTGGCAATGCAGTGTGATTATCCTCCCACGTAAGTTCATGTATGTATTCTAGCCGTTCCGCTGTTTTCAAATGTTTCCCTGTTGCATTTTAACTCATTTTGTTGTAGTTTTTCATATGGTAATAATACTGTTTACAGAACCAAGATCACTTTGGGTTACAGCCGAAATTAACTGTTATTTGTACGAGAATGTTCCAAACAGTGTTTTTCAAAGTGAATGATGTAATATGTAGAGGTTATTATACGGGGCAGGTATGTCCTTAGTTGATATTGGCAGGTAACAGTATCAGAATCCGAGAGGAGAAATTTTGCTTTGTTGCACGGGGGATTATATTTGCGGGTCTTATTCAAATAAAAAAAAATCGTCAAATTCAACATCAACATGCAAAACTGTACACACTTCATGCACAGGCTGATCTTAGCCAGTAGGTGACCTCTCTTGATATCTATGTTACTGGGTCAAATGTCAAAGTCCGATCTAAACTGAAAACTCAATAGGCAAACGATCTTCAAACTAGATAGTGAGGTAGGTCTTAAACGAGTTAATTTACCCCTACTGGTTTGAGGTTACAGGGTCAAACTAGGAGTCACTTGACCTACTGAACTTCTTCCTTGTTTTTTAAGCAACAGCAATGAAATTTTAACTGTATGGATAGTTTTGCATGCAGATTTCAACTTTGACAATGGCAGACATTGATATTGACCTTTGGACATACTTCCTGTTTTGAACTACATCAATCTGGACAATATGCCCACTGGTACTCGACTTGTTGAACATAATAGATTTAACCATATGCGTGGGTCGGTTTTGAACCCTGGAGCATAATGTGAACAAACCTAGTAGAGGATCGCCGGACAATGCTATAATTGTGCTCACTAGAAAAATATCTTTTTCCTATAAATCTATATACATTTGTACAGACAAGCAACCCCAAGGTGTGATCAACTTTGACCTAAGTGCAAGGATTTGATCAGACTTGGTAGAAATTTACTAGACAATATAACACGCCACATATCTTAAGCTCTATGCCTTGTGGTTTTGTAGGTTTTTTAAATTTCTATATAAGTCTACAAGTGACCCCTATGGTGGGTCATTTATGACTCAATCGGCATGTTTGAACAAACTTTTTAGAGAACCACTAGACAGTGCTACATACAAAATATCTGAGCTCTTAGTCTGCGGTCTTAGAAAAGAAGATATTCAAAAAGGTTTCAAGTTGTTCCGTCAACAAGATCCATAAGAATAAAGTTAAGAGAGCTCAATACAATGATGCTTCTGGCCAAGTTTGATGAAATTTCATAAACTGGTTTATGAAGACAGGTCATCCGAATCAATTGTGGACGATGTACGGACGACGGACATTCATCGACTCTAAAATATCACTCTGAGTCGGTGGCTCATGTTAGCTAAAATTCAACATTTTCCTAAGCCCGGAAATGAGCACACATAAAGGTTAAAATTAACATGCAAAAACGAGGTGCAAAATGTCATGTTTTCAACAATTGTTTAATACAAATTGCTCAAAAGTACGGAAAGTGTGATAGAGCGGTTGTAAAATTTAAGTACTTATAGCATTACTTGACTTTTACAATGAGATGGTGACTTTAAATTGTATCCATGTACTTTCATTTTGAAAAGTTCACCAAAAGGTGACAAATTCTTCGAAACATCTTTAAGACTTCTTACTCTAGCGTTGAATGAATGTTTTCCGTCAAAATTTATCGTTGACATAATCCTCTCTGAACATTTAAATTTAGATAGTGACTTCATTAACTTTAACCATAATAATTTTTACAAAGACCAAAGAATGTTTTCCGTCAAAATTTATCGTTGACATAATCCTCTCTGAACATTTAAATTTAGATAGTGACTTCATTAACTTTAACCATAATAATTTTTACAAAGACCATCTTTTAACTTGGAAAGTGCCTTTAATTTTACATGGGGTGTTCATCGAAAAAATTGTTGACTGGATCATGCATGGTCTATTAATGGGCGCATAAGCAGATATATTGGGACCGCTAATGAGGTAAGAGGTAAGAGGTAAGAATGTTTTAATTACAGATATATATATACCTACCTCTTACAGCATCTACAGAAGTAACAACACAGGAAGGTGATCAGTGCCAGCAGCAGCAACAGCAGCAGTATCAACAGCACCAACACCAGCCAAAATACAACTGAAATATAAAACGAAATACAACTTTAACGGGAGTATTGTTAACTATTTTGATGACTATTTTTATGATTTGATAAAAAGGACGTCACACTGGAATCAATATTTAGTGCCTAAAAGATGCGTTTTACTAGGATATGCATTTATTATCTGCTGGGAATCAAGTAGTGAAAAATAGCCTTGTGTCTAAACTGACAAGGCTATTTTTAACCGAGATACAGTGTTTGGGGCCCAGCAACGCTACACCGCAACTGTGAGTATGCCCGTTTAAAAAGGTGTATTAGGTCTACGCAGTGTATTCTTTTTTAATCGTCAGGCGACCGACAAAGTTAGGCTCTTTCGTGGTGAAGTTCTTACTTTACATTTAGTTTTTTTATATTCAAATGAATATCACAGTGATCTCAAAAGAGGTATGGGATTCCCTGAATTGGTTTTTAATTGAACTGCAGTCGTTTGTACAAAATTGTCTTGTGCGTGGTTAATCTGTTTAAAAATGCATTAATCTAATGAATACTCAGTACAGATTTTAAAAAGAAACCTCGTAACATAAAGATAAATTGAGTGTCTAATAATAGTGTTACAATGTTCACTTAAAAGTCTCTAGGACAAAAATGACCATGTAGCAGTGTAGCAGTGTAGCTGTGTAGCAGTGTAGCAGGCCTCGTTGGCTCTATGCATTTGAAATCACAGTTCCACGAAATCTGATATCTAACATAAATACTGTATATGTGAAATAATTTTCAAAGTTTATAATTAGCGAAACGGGAAATACGCGAGAAAAGGCGTGACAATTGCCATTGCTTTAATGATATATAAGGAACACAGATAGATTCAGCCTATATGCAGTACTCTAAAACATTCTTTAAAAGCTTCAACTGCAACTTAATATTAGTGCGGTAATTGGTCATTATCAGCTATTGTGTGTGTCTAAATTTGAATACTAAGTGTTGTGCTAACGAAAGAGCTTCGTATAGTGACAGGTTGTAGATGCAAAAGTTAAAAAAGGATAATCACGATCAGCTGGGAAAAATACGACTTACCTTCAGTTTTTATGTGGTATTCACATTTCGGTGTGACTCCAGTCCAAGAAGGCGTCCCCGCAGTGTTACATGTCAACCTATCATTGTCCACCAGCCCATAGTATGTCTCACACTTGTATATTATTTTGTCATCGTTTCCCCATGCTGCGCCCAGAGAATCGTGCGAAACGTACCCGTTGTCTACCTTTGTTGGTGCTGGACAAGACATGGCGTATCTTACGGATCTTAAAGTATAAAACAAGCTGAGAATATCAATTTTGTACGGTCCTAAATATTGTTAATATAATTACCGGTAATATTTCTTGTAGAAAGATGTTTACTTTATCTTTAACAGCGATTGTGGAGTCAAGGTCATGCATCCTATTACATATTACCATCAACAATGACTGCATTCCATGGTTCTGGCCAGTTTTCGCGCCGACTTGAAACGTGAAGGTTTGGTCAAATTTCCTTGGCTGGAACTCAGACCCACAACCTCTTAGTCAGGAGTCCGACGCTCAACCCGTATACAACATGAAACTAATAATATTGATTGAATTGATACATAAAAAATAACAACAAACGCAAACAGCTCGGAGCAAAAGATATAGTTCAAGAAATATTATGAGACAGGAATTCTCTAACTATATAGAATGACAAACATCGAAGAAGACATCTGTGTCACGCACCATTTAATTATTTTTTAAACTATACAAAAAAAATGTCATGGTACTAACGCACGAACTCTGAAATTGAAATACAACACAAATGAGATAGGGAACTAATGCTATCACTATAGAAGCATAGGCGCTGTAAGAGTGCCTAATGCCGACCAAAGTTTAGAAACTATAATGTAATAGCAGAGACAGACGAGTAAAAATATAAACAAAAAACAGTTACTTACCAGTTACTTTGTTATAACAACTTGTCGAAAATCACATGTTAATTTGAAAACTGCAAACTCTTATAGACAGAAGACTTTAAAAGTCAACATTGAATTAAAAAATATCGTCCCGTCATGGAAACTAATAAACAAATAACGAAAAAAAAAATCTTCCACCCACAGGGTCGCATTATAAAATACCCAATGTTCATTTACGAAATTTCGGAAGATGGATTTATTAAATGAAATGAATAAATTACTGAGGTATGAAATTATGCACATGCACAATATATCTGAAAGCCAAAAATCGATCAATATTCGATCTCTTGTTGCGCTCATAAAAGTAGCATATTGAATAATTTTGTTGATGCGAAATTTGTCATTGGTTACCAATGAGGCGTGTTCAATTGACTGACAGGTAAGTGAATATGATTTTAAATTCTTAATGTATTTCAAATATAGTATGAATATAATCTAACATTTTATATACCATAAATCAGTCAAAAATAAACTCAACATAAGTTTAAAAAATGTATTGGCATTAATCAGCAATATATATAACTTCAAACAGAACAAATACATGTTGCAAACATTATATAAACTTTGCAATTGGGAAACACACTGAAAACCCGCAGTGGATTAAAACTGTTTCACACCCACCCTTTAAAAAAGGAGGGGAAGAAAATGTGTATTATTTTGTTGCACGTGCAGCCATAGCGCTGTTTAACAATTCCAATAAACAGCTTAAATTTAATTCAGTCACAGTTATGATTATTTAAGTCATTATTCTGCTCGTTGCTTGTTTACCAGGAGCCTGGTCATGTAAGCATTGTTTTCTTGAAATATTTCAACAAGTTGTCAAGCTTTTTCTTGATCGTGGCAGGTGATTCTGCCTTTTTGACCAGTGCAGATCATGATCAACCGGCATGATCCAGGTGTGAATATATATTGTTAAAGGTTCGATGTATATAGGCCGAAATTTCAGTATTGATTGTTACTCCGAGAACGCAGATGTATCCGTAAGGCGCCATCTTCTTTACAGATTGTCTTTACTAGAAAGTGTTCTATAGATCGGTTGTCTTTGATAGAAATTATTCTATACATAGATTGTCTTTGATAGAAATTGTTCTAAAGATAGATTGTCTTTGATAGAAATTGTTCTATAGATAGGTTGTCTTTGATAGAAATTGTTCTATAGATTAATTGTCTTTGATAGAAATTGTTCTATAGATAGATTGTCTTTGATAGAAATTGTTCTAAAGATAGGTTGTCTTTAGTAAAATTGTTATAGATAGGTTGTCTTTGATAGAAATTGTTGTATATTTGTGTCCGTGCCTCGAATTCAATTCTGTAATAGTCTGATATCTTTTGAAATGTGATCAAAGCAAGTCTTACTTTAAAAATTCGATGTTTAAAAGTCAAATGTTATTCAGGTTTATTGATGTAAAATCAAACGTTAATGTGTATGCACCGTCTGTCGTTCATGAGGTGTCTATATCACGTTGCCACACTGCATCAAATCTTATTGATATCAGCCCATGCACATGCTTTGTGTTGAATAACCAAATTATGCGCAGATTCACAAAGAAGAATTTTCATGAAATGCTTGAAATTACCGTATATGTCTATACCATTTAATAACAAATTTATTTATGAAATAACATCCGTTCCAGCGGTGTTAGTCGTATAATAGACAATGATTTGGAGTACTGATACGCAGTAATTAG
>JAUMHA010172939.1:2017-16549 GCA_032359765.1 Saxidomus gigantea
CTATGATAAACGCGTTTTGCGGTTTGTGATTTGAACATTGTTTCTACAATCTTACTTTTTATGTAATTCCTATTTAATTACGTTCAGTACTTTTTGAGCGGAATGTTAATTTTGTTTTCTGAAAAATATATAAACATCGAGTGATTAGTACTTTGTTCAAATGTTTACACTGACTAATAAGAAAAAACGCTAAGTGTAGTGCATAAAGTGTACACAAACTTCAGGACGCAACTCGTCCAAAGATTTGCACTAGAAACTTTCTACTTTGGCACATTAATTACACATGATAAACAGATGTGCACGGTGTAAAACATTTGTGAACGTCACAAAAAGCGTCAGCGTTAAATAGTTTGCAAAAAATGTACAAGTGACTTGAAAAAAGGGCAGCTGTTTATCCCAATATTTTTCATTTTGGTTTTCCCCAGTTGACATGCATTCTTATTTCCTTGTGGTACATCATGAACGCTTAAGGTTTTACAACAAAAGCGACGTCCTGTAGGAAGTAAAGTTTTAACATTTGCTTGTGAGAAAAAAGTTCTTGATTTTAATTGCTATGTTTCAATATACACAGAGTGGAAAAGTTATTTTTTATTATGCCATAAACAACGCGGAAAACAATATACCGTAAAATGACGTCATATTGTGCCGCACGACTATAAATAGATATCCGCGTAGAAAATAACGCTTTGAGATTTATTCACCTTTTGTACAATGTGGTCATGTAAGAATCAAAATACATGTAACACCATTTTCAGCGTTATTATCGTACAATAAAAAGACTCTTTGTCGTCCTGATGCGCATTTATAAACGACTCAGGCCTCCGGCCTTCGTGGTTAATTTCTGCGCATCATAACTCCAAATCATTGTTTATCAGACGATAAACACCGCTAAACAGATATCATTTCTCTGATTATTGCAGGCCAGACAGTCTTTTCAAGACATTTCTTGTAATAAAAGTAAAAAATATTGTGTTATATACTAAAATTCTGTTCAAACCCGAACTTAGTTTATCCGGGTAAATAGAGAGAGGTCTTAATAAACGCGTGGATCACTTGTAATTATTACTGTGATTATTTTTCAATACATCGTGAATGTCATGGTGCAATGCGCAAAGTATAAAGCGTGAAATGCATACTATACCTTACTCTATAGCATATTTGTACGCGTTTGTGAAACTCGGGTCTGAGCTTCCTCTGAATAAAGGTCCTTTAACAATTTAATATAGTGTTCCCTTTAATTTATACAGAAGCTATTGCTCGTTTAAATCTTCCGCCCATATATAAACAAATATATGTAAATCTACAAAAAATACAAATTCATAGAACATCCGATTGGATATCATTTGCATTACGTGCAACAGTAAGAGGCAGTCAAAGACAGCTATATCCCCTGCCTAAACAAAATTGATAGTTAAAGGTAAAGTTATACAAGAGGGCCAACATGACCCTATATCGCACACCTTAGTACAAGTCTACATACCTGGTGGGTGTGGTCGATTTTGACCCAAGAGGCATGATTTTAACAAAGAAGTTGGAAGACCATTAGACAATGTTACATACCAAATAGGTTTTCCTATATACATCTTTGTAAAACAAATGAACCCCTGGCCGGGGCCAATATTGACCCGAGGGGTATATTTGAACAAACTTTAAAGAGGTCTACTAGGCAATGATACATGCCAATTATCTAAGCTCTATGCCTAATGGTTTCAGAGCAGAAGATTTTTAAAGTTTTTTTATAAGCCTATGTAAAACTAAGTGACCCCCGGGGCGGTGTTAATTTTGATCATAATTTGTAGAGGTCTATTAGACAATGCTAGTAAAGCTTCCTGTAAAGTTGTGTTTAATTCAAGACAGCGGTTAATGAGAAAAATCGCGGGCAAGAATATTATACAGAAATAATCAAAGAGTCATAACGGGTTGGAAAATCATCGAGGCGGAACATGCCCTTCGACCAGCGCATCTCCTCTAAATGGAAAAGCCTTACGTACAGTTTTGTTGAATTAATGGCCGCTCGCTGAGAAACAGCGCGGACAAGAATATTATACAAAAACAATAAAAAGGCCATTAAACGCTAGAAAGCATCGCAGCGGAACATGGCATTCGGCATGCGCATCGCCTCTAAACAGTTCAGCTTCTGTTAAGGTTTGGTTCAATTCCAGCCAATGGTTGCTTAGAAATAGCGTGGACAATAATATTATACAGAAATAGTTAAAGGGTCATAATGCGGTGAATAAGTAACATGCCCTATGTTATGTGCATCTCCTCTTGATAGTTACGCTTTCGTTAAAGGTTTGTTGAATTCCAGCCAGCAGTTGCTGTTAAACAGCGCGCACAAGATGAGGGGACAGACGCGCGGACGGATGGAATGGCGGGCAACTTTACTATATCGCCTTACCTTTCAGCGGGGGGTTAAAAGAGCGACGCCATTGTGTAAAGGATGGTTTGTACAGGAGTATTCAAAAACCATAATTCTGCTTTGCCCAAAATCTTGATTCTCTCCCTTTGTCGTCTTGAATGATACATGTTTGGAGCATAACTTGAAAAGACTTTATTTCATACATCGAGAGGAACTGCGGTGACCAAGTAACATTCCTTTTCCTTTTCCTTTTTTGAATCTGAAATTACGCTTTTCCGGAACGTATCTCAGATATTATTCAAGGGAATGACTTTATATTTAGCATAGTCGTAGAGAACCTTGAGGTGCAGTGACTCAGAATCATACCTCTTCCTTGCATATTCTCTTAATTCCCCCCTTTTGTCATATCAAATTCTCTTGTCCGTGACATAACTCCAAAATAATTTAATGTGTCAACTTTAAATTTCATCCAGAGACCAAGAACCATAACTCCTCCTATCACAGTTTTTAATTATCTCCGTTTGTAATCTGAAAATGTGCTTGTTTTGAGCATAACTAAAAAACAGTTTAACAGATTGACTTGATAGAGGACATTACAAGGAAGAACTGTGTTAAAAGAATCACACTCTTCATTTGAACATCCTTTGTCCTCAATATAACCAGAAAATTATTCATTGTTTTATTCACTGTTAAACTGCTAAAAAAGGAAACAAAATAAATCACTGACTACAGCTATAAGATAATCATAAACAATCAAATAATTATTTTAAGAAATTAATTACTTGTTTGATCGATTAATATTTTTCACAGTAACCTAATATCTTAATTTGTTGTTGTCAGCGTAACAATCTCTTAAACTTGCATATATCTGTTTATGCAAAAGATTTTCTTAGCACACAAAAATAATTGTAATATCCACGAAGGTATTGCATCATTGACATACTAATCACCTGCTATTCTAATAGGAAATCACACTGATGATAAGAGTGCTTTTTTGTCCTAGCGACTGATACCTATCCATTAGATTTAAAAATAATCTTGCTTTATACATGAGTGTTTAAATGTAAGTACAGAAATATATTGCAAAGGACTTTAATTATGTTGTTTCTCAGAATGCCAAATTATTAACAACTGTTGAGTTAACCTGGTTGAAAACTCAATTTTTGACAATTGCTTTGTAATCCCTTCAAATCCTACAAGGAGTCCTATTCAACGTAAAGGGTACTGACAACTTTTTAATATTAATTTACCAGAAAATTCCGCTGGAGTTCTATTTGAAACTAGGAACAATCGGATATTGTTCGGTCTAATGGGTTTTACGTAATAAAATTTGAACTTCTTATTTGGTGTCTTGAGATTCGAATAACAAAATCTAAATGTCTGCTTTTTCGTATATAAATATTAACAGACCCTACTCAAAACAGATGTCATTAAGCCTGCAATTGAAAACAATTAAAATTCGTTGAATAAATTTCGATAGTTCACACAGTATTCAGCCAAAAACAGTGAACAAACATTGTAAAAATATTAATAGTGGTTGTTATCAATCACTCGTCGTCTCCGAATACCCTTTGGTCTTCTCTTCGTGTCTAACAGTTGGCTGATGATTGGCTAATAATGGATCTCTATTCAAATACATTCCTTCTCTATAAAACAATTTCTTCTAAAACAGTCAAAACTACATTCTGAATCAAACGTATTATTTTATTGAAAACCTCATTCAAGATGATTATGTAAGATATACGGTGTTATGAGCTGTATGCTTCTAGGAGACAATGATGCAACACCGAAAATATCATTCCCTTATATTCTCCTCTAATCGTTCTCATGTTTACAGATCTGTCAAGCTGCCCGTCAACAATGTGATTATTGTATTTATCAGAATGAAATAACTTTACACTGCAATAGTTTTCATTGTTGATGATAAAAGGTCCTATTTTTTTAATATTTGTAAGCTAATCAAATGTCTCGCGTTTTACTGTAGATTATCAACTATCGATTATTTCCATTAATGTTTCTGTAATACTTTGAAGTATTACTAGTAATCAAATGCTACATGTATCATTTTTTCAAGCTTACCAATCCGACCCGATCACACTTTATAAAAATTATAAAATCATTGCCAATGGCTATTTCTTTAAATATTATGTCGACTAGTCCTACGATAGAAATTTCAAAATATCTTGTTTTCGAATGACCTCTCCGTTACTTAAGTATACGGAAATGTAGCTGCCAAATAATCAGGTGATAATGCTTTTTGAATAATAAATGTTTTGAACATTTTGTCAGTCTTTTTCTAATTCCTAGAAAGTGCTTTTATGGCAATTACTACTCTGCTTATCAGCAAGCTGGGGTAAAATTCACTAGAGTTATGTGTATGTCTACATTTTTGTTCCATAAGCATACATACATGTATAACATACATGTACTTTTTACAGGAACAGAACAACAGAGGATATTCATCTAAAATATCATCGGATACAATAATGAGCTGACAATGAGTGATATATAAACAATATTTGAATAATAAGATTTGGCTTGTTTGGACAAAACATTTGAATAAATGACTTGCTGAATGTTTTTGTGTATTGATAATTCTTGTTATACAGTACATACATAAATTTAAACTTGTTATGAGCAGTATTTCCTATGTGCTTAGTACCGGTTTATTATGTGACTAACATGCTACGTAATAAACGTGTAACGTTCATGTATCGAACATAACGCATCGTTTATACGCTATGGATGGCACCGGCAAGTTCCTACCAATGTAAAATTGTATACCTTGTCTAGCCTATGTTTTCGTATAATGTCAATGGTTTTATCTGCGAATAAATCTGTTGAATAATAGCCTTCGTATGAAGTCCAGTTCACAGGATTATCGTTTTCCACCAGGTCGTAGCCTTCCATACCATAACGATGCTTTGTTATGTGGGTAAAGTGGTCGGAGAATCCGTTATATAACCCTAACATGCAAAAAGAAAAAAAGAATAATAATAAAATATACAAAAATGAGCGTTACACAAAATAAAATCAATAACTAAATTGAAAATACTAACACAAAAGGCCTAAAAGTACACATATAAATGCCTATAACTAATGAATATTTTTATTGTCCATAATATTCTCTACGAGGTTTGATTTCATATTGGGTCAATGCGTTTACATTGGGCTTTGACCTTTCTTTCAGATTCCCTTTTAAAGCTGATAAAGACTGTACTGAGCAACTACATATGTAAACCAAATAGTGGAACAGGTAATTATGCGAACTATGACACAAACCCAAATAATAAAAGGTGAAATAAGTAGTTCCGTTGACACGTTATTAATGATTTACATTTATATCTATACCAAACCTAGATAAACTGGATGTGGCCGCAGGACCTTAGTCTCTTTGAATCAGAGGTCAAATGGGACCAGTACATTTTCAGGACTTTCATTTTTTACAATTCGGTCATGCCATCGAGGTACAACTTGGCCCTGCCCAGATGGTTTAAATAGAAACATGGACTTATAGAAGAAAAACTGTTAACATATCTTGTTTAAACTCAAGTGCAACTCCCGGGTTGTCAATGTTTAAAACCTATATAAATATTCGTATTAAGCCCTCAACTACCGGAACTGAGTGTTTTGGTTTGTAGTAATTGTGTTCCAAACATGTTCATATCAAGCGGTTTGAGTAAATACTGACCACGCGCAAGGATTCTTTTTTTTACTAAGGCTGTATGTTTTTTCAGAAACCATTCACCTTTTTTGGAAAGTTTTCGTTTTCAAATTAGAATATTGGCACTGTTTCAAAAAGTAGATTGCTACAAGAATCATACAAATGGTTTATAAATGTATGCTCAAACTTTATTTTGTCTCAACATATTCAGCCTTGAGGTTGTGATGTTAATGTACTCTTAATACTTTAATTTCTTGTGAAAACATAGGGTAATGCTACAAACCGAAAAAGCTGTCGAATCCTCTGTTAGTGGGAAGAAACCTTCTTGTATGGAAGCCAAGATGCCATTTTCCCACCATATGTGTAGAATACCCTGCTTCTCTAAGCTTTTCTGCTAATGTTGGATTATCGAGGGGCATACCTATTGGTTGCCCAGGAAGAAAAGCCCGCTGTACGCCTGTGTGAATCTATAAATATAAAGACATTTTATCCGTAAAAAGTATTATTATCAAAATATTTACCTCCGATGAAAACATTATTCCTACATTTTTGAAACCGGAAAGCAAACGATTGCAGTTTTATGTGCTTGTTGGCAACAAAGGTGTATGTAGCTGCATCAAAAGTCCGTATAAGCACTTTCTATTTAGATACTGATAGGGTGACAAACGTGAAATGTGTATACTGCTCTACATTTTTCAAAGTGAATAAATCAGTGGTAATTATTGTGTTCCGAATTTAGATTAACTTTTGTCATTACTGATTCAATATATTCAATATTACTGATTGAATAGCAATATCAGAGGTCAGGTTTGTGATTGATTTAGCATATACAGTCAAAACATAAGCACAAAAAGTATCAATATATCAAGCACTCTCGCATCAACGATATTTATAACGAAACGTATTTTGTACACATTTGTTACACATATTAATTGCTACCGTTTGGGCAAGTCTGTGTTACTTTGATTTTGTATATCGCAATATCACTATCAAATCTAGAATTTGACAGCATATTATGTATGTATTAAGAAGGCATTATATATTAAGATAAGTTAAATTTAGATGAAATAGAGTGAAAACAAAAGCATCAACAAAACTTGATAAATTGTTGATCAACTATTTTTGTACGATGAACTATTTTGTACGTGGAACTATTGAACCTGCATTTTCTAAAAAGTTTTCAGGAGGTAGAAAAAAAAAGATTTATTTAAATGTTAAGGTGATGTATAATGCACAATACATTATTATAGCATAAATAATTTGTATAAACATAAACCATTTTTACAAAATATAATTCAGTACACTATCTCTCAGGAAATAAGTCACTTATGATAACATTTGTCGGTTGATCAACTATATTGAATTTGAAGCTACAGCAACTCAAGTAGGACCATGTGTACAGTTCTGCTAGCAAAGTTCAGTATTTAACCAGGGTGACATTGACTATGACTCTTGACATATATGTTTGTGAAGCTTCAACCCTCACATTTGAAACATGTTTGTGATTTTGTAAGTGAGTTTCAATGTACATTGGTAACATCGAATTGAGGTGTTTTTAAAATTCATGTAGCCTAGAAACCGTAACTTGAAAACGTAAAAGTCTGTGGTACTAAGGTGAGCAATCGAGAGCCATCCGGGCCTCTTATATCTGTCTTATTTTTACTCCCTTTTCATACATGACAGATGTTTATTTCAAATCAGTGTTTTTGAATATATCCGACGTAGAAACTTCATGTCACAATAACAGGATAACCTAGAAATTCCAGATCCAAAATAACAGGATCATATCAAGAAGCATTTACAAACAAATACACTTTCTATGTGAACAATGCATTTACTGAAAGTTATTCCATTTTCTTAGGTGTAGTGCACTATACACACATTTACGAAATCTGAAGACAACTTATATGCTTGTTGTGCCAGCATTCGTGGTATTAAGAATTAATTATAACATTATACAGTACAGAAGAAAAATAAACAAAGAAACAACGAAGTTTGAAAATAACTAAAAACTTACCTTTCAACATCTGACTTACTATATAGAGAATAACAGGTTACTGACCTTTGAGAAAGGGTCTCTCAGACGAGGCTAGATATGGTCCTGGAAGTGACGAGGCTTGTAAGACAGTAACCTGTTATTCTATTTATCATGCCACTATTACGATGTTAAATCATTTATTTTTTCATTTTTTATTTAATTTGGGGGGCGCATACAGTAAACTCCGTTTATAACGAACTCCTTCGGACCATTTATATTTGTTCCTTATATCCGGAGGTTTTTATAACCATATAACATTTTCATATAAAACGAATAAAGAAAAAATCTCGGGCAGACAAAATTTGTTCCTTATATCCGGATTTTTGTTATATCTGGAGTCGTTATATACGGAGTTTACTGTATTAAGAAAGATACGGTAACCATTTTGTACATGACAGGTTTACGCAAGAATAGTAGTTCAAGAATTGTGATCAATTATTTTACAATATAACAAATTTTCAATACAATTTTCTTTGACATTTCATTTGCTGCGTAACGTAGTTATTCAGCATAGTCAATAAGAAAATTGTCAAATATGAATTCCAACTGTGCAGATCTGGCCTACGAAAATACCACATCTTTTATCAAAATGTAATGGCCGCTTGGCGAAACAAACAGCAATGTGTGAGGAAGTTTTAACAGGTACAGGTAATATTTTGAAATTTAACGCAACATTTAAGAAAAGAACAATGTTGTGTGACTTTCAAATGGCAATGAGCTTATTCGAGTCACAACACACTTGTAAGCCTGATTTGACGTCTTACAAGTTTAATTCAATAAATACCAGGTTTATTGTCTTTGTCGTTATTTGAATGCATGGTGTTAGTTTTAATACTCTGTATGTGAACAGAAGCACAAAAAAACAGTGACTACAGACTTCCGGAAGCATTGTGTTAGCTAGGTGGATTGGGTAATTTACATTTGGAACATGGACCACTGTGACAGAGACTTGATGTTCGATAATTGTAGATGTCAACACAGTCTGTTGAGTGTGAGACTAAGTACTCTGCAATGACACTGAATTTAACTTGTTGCAGCATTGTTTACATTAGCAGTCCTGACTGACCTGCTCAAAATGAAATAATTTGTGCATTTTAGCTTATTTAGTCAAATGTGTGATATGTTGCTGTTGTTTATATCAGTTGGTGCCTGTTCGAAACCCGTAAACTTTAGCATGGTTTATTTTCTAGCTGAGTGGTTAGTTTCACGACGCAAAATGCCCTCTTTTCCATTAAATCAATTGTGTTCATTAAGTATGTCAATTGTCTTAATTCAAAATCCATGCTTAGCTGCATGGTATCTGTATGATGCGGATACTGGACCACGTACACCCCTGACGGACCACATACATACGAGGCGCGACCGTTCTTGAACCACCACTGTATTCGGTATGCGTTTTTGTAAATCCTTCTTTTTTCATTTGCAATTTAAATATTTAGAGAACACTTTTTTGTTTCGTTGTAATATCACGTTATAATTTCACTGAGTGGGCATCAATAGTGATATTTTCACAAGTGGCGGAAAAGCGTAGCAAACATGACGTCATTTTAATGACGCCATCGTCATATGGTTTCCTGCGTTTCATTACGACTGATACACATTTTCATGTTAATCCGGCTAGAAAATTTCGATATTTTCACCGAGTTAATAGTCAGTTTACCGGGATATAATCCACCGTTAGATTTTGGTAACCCACCCAAAACATAAAATAAAAGTTATTCTTGAATGTAACTAGAATCTATTTCAGAGTGTGGAACAGTGAAGCTTTTTCGGTTGCAATTGATTGTGAATGACCATTTGGAGAGGAGTACAGTTTCAGAAAAATCAGTCTGAACAGACGGATTCTTAAAATAGTTTGGAGAGTCTATCAGTCATATAGTGACAGTTGCATGCGTTTCCTTGACAAATTTCCCGTTAAAAATTGAAGGCTAAATTCATCTGTTTCGTTCAAATTCATTCTTGTTGTGAACTTCTTCAATGTCCATCACTGAACTTCTTTGAAATCATCCCGGTAGATATTAAAAGTTTCCAGTTGACTGGCAGAACAGTGCTTAATTCTCATCATTGATTTTTTTACTAAATTTCTCATTATTGAAGTAGTGCCTATTTGTATTTATGATACGTTTGAAGGAGATTGAATTATAACAATCAATGTGAAGTTTTTGTTGTTTTTACTCGAATGGATCTATTTTCATTTAAAATATTTTATTATTTTTCATTTTGTAGGTTGTAATTGTTCAAAAAGTTAAAGAACCAGTAGACCTTAATCCCTTAAGAGTTTATGTTAATGTTTGAAATAATTTCATCATTTAAAAAATCATTGTTTATGTGTTGGATATTCTTATACAAATACATATGTTTTATTTAGAATAGTCTTTATTTCATATTGTGTGGTTGTATTTTGTATTTATGCTGCTTACAAGCATTATTAAACGTTGTGAAAGTAGTTCGGCAAAACGTAGGAGGAGCTTAAAAAATCAGATATCCTCGGACTTTTTCATAGGTTTAAACAAGGAAAAGTGTTCTCACTGACTGAGAAAGGTTGCTGTTCTCAGACAGGCTTTATCAGGCAGTTGTCATAGTAGTGGCATGATAACTTTATTTCGACTGTCACATTGATGACATAGCCGTCAACATATTAGGTGTGTTGACTTTTGACATCACAGGAATATGTGCACCAGAATGTTTGGGTCGAACCAAAAGTCACATAGCATCAAAAGTGTCGCACTACTTATTTTTAGAATCACGTTTAAAAAGCATGTCTTCATGTCTTGTGAATCAGAATCAGTTGATAACAAATAAATTAGCAATGAAAAATCCTTCCAGTAACGGTTTAAAAAGCAGCAACCCTTTGCATAATGAAACAAAATTCTCATACTGTGGGAGTAACTGGAATCGATCTGCACATTTTGTTATTTAAAGGTTACCAAGAACATCAACGTATTGTAACTAATTAACGATAACCACGCATTTAAACATATCAACACTTTTTAATGTTAGTTATTTAACTTAATTGGGACGTTTGGATATATGTTAGGCGACAGGAATGATTGTTGGCGTTAAATTGACTACATAATTATGCCAAATCAAATGACGAAAATCTTAGATCTTTTAGCTAAATATTAACATAAATGATATTATTGAACGACCCTCATTAGAACAGCCGTAGTTACTCCCCTAAATACAAAATAGTGGACAAGCGCTTGCCAACCTTGAATATAGCTAGAAACAATATTTTGTTTGCAAAAAAAACTTAATTGTACTGAATTCAAATAAAAAAGAAGACTATTTTATTGATTGTGTAAATGATCAAAAAGGTTTTACGACTAATTAATGCCGTATTTTGTTCTTTCTTCGGGTTTGACAGAGAGATGGTTATGTGGGGTGTTTGTTAACAGTAAATGTGCACGCGCTTTGCTCGCGTATTAGAATATCACGAGCTTAATCTAATCAAACATTATGCGAATATGATCTTATGCATCGACGTACATGTATTGTTTTACAAGGTTTCAGTAACAGTTTCTTCATTTCATTAAACAGAAATGCTCATTTCTTAAATAGATATATCACATTTCTATATCTTTGGTCTGTGGTTTCAATACACTGTCAAATGTACATCTGTGTGTACTACACTGAGCAAAAATCGTATTTTTGGCCTACGAAGGTAACATTACCCTTACGAGCAAAAGCTGTGAAAGTTGAGAAATTTTCCTTTTTTATGTATGTTAAATGTTGGGAATGAAACTGAGATTTGGGAATTTTAAACGGCCATTAGTAAAGCTCTTGTTCCAGTGACTGATGTTAATCCTGATTTCCGCTCATATAGATATTTGAGAAAATGACCATAAGGGCTGAAAGTCTGCTGTTTGTTCCGTTTGTTAGACGTATTTACATTTCTTATGTATTGAAAAGGTTGCGCCCTACTTCGGTTGTAATTTCGTTCTAAAACTTTTCAAAGGTTTGTGCCTTTATCTTATATTTAGAGAGTATTTAAAATTACGCATTTAAATTTGTAAGCAAATCAGATCTAAATATACTAGTAGTGTAGGAAACTGTACTTTCGCCAAAATGGTTGGAGTTGCTAGAAATCCAAGATGGCGCCACGAATGGTCGCCATTATGGAGAATAAAAGTAAATATGTCCTTTTGTGTCACTTCACTGTTTTGCATGTACAGATAAACACTAACTTTGCTTTAGTTCCACTTCACTTTAGTTTGCTTTTAAACTATGTAATCATTGATATTTTAGTTATATAGATCCAGGTCAAGTTTAAAGTCAAAGGGTCAAATTTTGTAAAATATGGACATTCGGCAATATATTTTTCTCTGTTACATTCCTAATATGAAAGATATCAATATTAAAGGTTAACCAAAATGTACGACAATGTATATTCTTCAAATAATTTGCACTGTTAGGCTCTTACATGTATATGCTGTTGCCATAGTAAGCCAAGAGGGCGTCCAAAAAGGCCGCCTAAATTGAGAAAACTACAGACAGAGACAATCATGTCCCTATGTGAATGTTGACATAAAAATAATATGTAACGAAAATGTATCTTTCCGAAAGCATTCAAAAGGTTCATCTTGGTTAAATATTGTATTTTTGGTGCTGTTAAAGGGAGGTAATAAATGTTTTTTATATACTGATTTTTAGCTATAGATACAAATTGTATATGTATAAGATATGTAATGGCGACATAACTGCCTAAGATCATCTTTTTATGATTTATTAAAAGCAGTGATCGTTTGTCAAATTTTATATAAGAAATAATAAATGTGTAACTGTATTTTTTCGTTGAGTAAAATACAATAAAGGAGTTTGGATGCGTAGGAATTAAATCACGACTGTGAAGCACGAGCGATTTAATTTTTCGCATCCGAACTACATACTGTATTTTATTCAACGATACATTCTTAGAAACATTGATAATTTCGATTCTTATATGTCACTTTCTTTGAAAACTACCCCGAACTTTATTAAACGCGTAGCTGTACATCATTGTAACTTTAAAGCACGAAATGCAATTGGACGCGTTTGTTTACATACGTCATATCGTTACGTCATTTACAGAACGTCGTCCTAAGAAAACGAGCTATAGTTTATTGTTGATTAAAATACAACTTGTTCTTGTTTATTTAATACATAATTTAATGCCAGTATGATACATTAAAAAAATGGTTTGGGCCACTAGTACTTACCATATTATAAAACAGCCCTCCCCAATATATAATATTGTGGCAACATATATAAACATTTACAATGAATCAATATGATGTTACAGAGTGAAAATTAAACAAAAACCCACAAAAACCGTTGTATCACATAATTATGTTTGTGATTCCCGCACCCAGTGTACGACCCAAAACAACCCACACAAATAAAGTACTACTTTGCGTTAAACCTTATAGTGTCATGTATAAACTGTTAAATTGATATAAAGAATTTAACTTATCTTCTTCTGAGAATTCGTTTTTCCCTCTTAGCAACTAATTTACGCTTTACTGATGACAACGTCGTGTTTCTCTTAAGAGTACTATTCTTTGGTTTAAAAACGTTGGAATGGCTTGGTCTGAAGCCACACTGATTTGGAATTGTATGATTATTAGAATGTAAATGATTATGAATATGTTTACAAATTACTCTCTCCATAAGTTTACCTATGCAAGTTAATAGCGAAACTGGTCTATACTTATTAAGTTCTTCAGTGCGACTCTTTTTTGTTTAAATGGAATAACATGAGCAATTTTCCTCACTGAAAGAAAGATCCTTTCTTTAAATGACCTGTTACATATAATTTCTAACGGTTTAACAATAGATATTGTTTTTTCTTTTAACATTTAGCAGTTGATGCCATCGGGACCGTTAGCTTTGTTTATGTCAATGTTTTATGACATCCAGAATCTCTTGCTCTGATATAGGAATATTTTCAAGCGTTGAATGAATTCTACTTTCATACAACGGAAGTGAAGCGTTTGTTCCTTGTTTTCCTATAGTCATCCCAATCTTGATTGTTTAAGGCCTTCTATAAATTACACATATGATAAAATCACTATGGTGATCGCTGTTTTTTCTACTTTACAGTGGCGCCTGCGTGTGGGTTCCTCGTGCACGCGGTTTCATTCGCGTGCAACACGAACGGCACACGCTTCACGGTTCACGCTCGATTAACCGTGTAGCCAATCAAAACTATGAATAAAACGTGTATCGTGCAGAACCGGGTTTAACCGTGCAGCCAATCAAACAAGCACACTAACCGTGTAGCCAATCAACATCGAGATGATTTAGCCGGATATTTTAGATGTCTGACAACGTTTTATATATTTGACAAAGTATGCCGAACTAAATGCCTTTGTGAATTGGTAAGTGCTTCGGCAAATATATTCCTAATCTGTTGCCATCTGTCTTGCAAAACAGAATAAAACCAAGTGATGACATTGCTACATTTTTATAAAAGGCTACACGGTATCTAGT
>JAUMHA010173272.1:0-30607 GCA_032359765.1 Saxidomus gigantea
ATAGTAATTTCACCCTGCTGATCTTTACTCACAGAGTGGTCTTTATTCAGAGGTGGCCTTTAACACAGGTTTGACTGTACATGTACATCAATATACCAGAAGTATGAATAAACTAAAATTCTCACAAATCAAAGAAGTTGTACTCTACAGTACATACAGTTTTACCACATTATGCAATAGCAGATCATTCACTAACTCTAACATGTAATACAGATACAGAGAGCAAAGCCCCACATATATTACATGTCTTATTTTATTTATGCCATTTTCTTACCTAACTGCTTGATAACAGTTCCAAGTGAAACGAGAGACTTATTGATACTTCCACCTTCCCGTAACCTTTGACCTGTGGCACCAGTTGCTGTAGCCCTCTCACTATATAATGCATTAATTATCAGTCACATTGTTCATTTCAAATTTATGTACAATTAATCAAGTTAAGAGGAAGGCTAAATAAAGCTTTAGAATATGTTATTATTTAAATTCTCTATGCCAACAAAATGTTAACAGACTATTAAGTTAAATTCTAGGATTCTTTAGTGACAGGTAGCACTAATTTAAAAGTGAACCATCTTCACTGAAAATCCTATATAATTCTTTAATTCACAGACTAATTAAATAAATATAGATTTATACAAAAAACCTTTATGAAAATACAGCATATATATAATCCTCACAACTAAACTGACTACAGTCTTATCCTTTAAATATAACTTGCTGATTTTTTTGTTCATTTTGAGTTTTAAGCCCATTTCAAGAGTTGTTCAATCAAGAGTTGGAAGAGTTAGTCTAGCTGGTGCTTCTGGGAATTCTAACCAACTACATTTGTAATCTCTGTTTCAACACTAACTGGCAACTTCTCTTCTTAAAAAAAATCTTTTGCCAATGAATCTATTTCTTTCATAAACTGTTACAAATGCAGCAATCCTATATGACATTTATCTGATGTATATCCAGAGTTAAAACAGCTTTGGCAAGGTAGGCTAACCTGGCATATATAGGTTTCACCGTCTGTCACGGAAAATCAAACTAATGCTTGGACATTTTTATAAACATATTGACATAATATGTCAGAGAAAAAGACGGACCCATAGATATAACTCATACTGAATATGAAAATATCTAAATACACAAAAATAACAATTCTTACTAAATAAATATTTACTTAAAAATGATCAAATTACATTGTATGTAAATAGTTAAACAAGCCTGACTAGTGGCTAAGAAATAGCTATGAATGACACACACCTTCCAGCAAGATCAACAAGATGGACCTTACTTGTCTTTTCACTTGGTATTCCATCCTTAATTGTTGCCTGTGTAAAACAAAGAGTACTTTCTGAGGAGGAAAGTGCAAAAAGTAATAGATGAATATGTAATAAGAAGAAATGCACACATGGATGGGGATTTCTACAACTAGCTCTAATATGTATCAAGTACTAAGAATGTAATATCATATCTTACACTGGCTTCAGGGATCCTGGCTTTTATAATACTAAAACCAGCAGATAGATGGGCGGATCATTTTTATCTGTTTCTTTTCAAATACGGTAAGAACAATAACTATTCGATATATACTTCTAAAGCACATACTAACATTCATCTTGCCTTCATTTCATCTTGTGTCCTGCATGTCAGGATCAGGAAATAATACATTGTATACAGTTACTGAAATACTGACAAATGTAGAGTTTATATGTGGCAGCATTGTCGCTCACTGAAAAAAGCATCTATCCTATTCTAAGGAACAGTTAAAATGCCCAATAAATTCATCAAAATTTACTTATAGCATTTCAAAGACCTATTTACAATGTTAAAATGTTTCAACATTTAGCAAACTTAATATCTAATCCTTACTTTTGCTTCTAAAATGTACATACTTTTTTTCTGGCTTTTCTTTTAAAAGTGTGACTTGGCATAATAAAGGACATTTCAGCTAGCTACCACATTTATCAACCTTCCCTTTTGTGTTAAAGAACAAAGGATGTACTAGTAAATCTTAATTACAATAGAGGCAAAATCATCAATTCTTCCTCATCACTGTGTGCGCTATCATTGTGTCAAGTTTTGATACAATAGCTCACTTCTACTACATGATATAATTATGTTGCGATGGGACGGGATGTGACAGGGCGGGACAACTAAATAATTCCTTTGTAGCCCCTACAAACTTACTGGAGGGGCAATAATATTTCCAACAACTGGAAACCAGGAAAGATATAAAATAAATACCTTACATTACGCAATGATATACATACCGATACATATAACACATTTATATGTAGTATAGTATTTGACTTATTGAAACTTACATACCTGAGTAAATACGATAGTAAATAGAGCATGTGACCTGCTGCTGACATCATTCATGTTTGTTGAGGCAGTGGTCCTGTAATAAATATAGGATACAATGTAAATGTCTGTTTTGAGTTGATATAAAATATATTTGAATGAAGAGTGAATCAATTTTGATATTTTCACGAGTGCTACATGTAAGCTCAAAATTGTATCAGTATAAGTTGATATATATTCCACATCCACTCAAAACCAAAAAATCTTCTTTCCATTCTATACTATCTTTTAAAACAAAAGCTAAAATGTAAACAAGAGGGCCAAGATGGCCCCTTTATCGCTCACCTGGCTACCACTGGCTTTAATAAAAGATCATCAATAGCAGAAAGAGTCAATTTTGACCTTGGGCTCATGATTTTCTCAATATAAGCCAATGTAAAATCAAGAGACCCCTGGGTAAGGTCAATTTTAACCCGGGGGATCATGATTTGAACACATTTGATAGAGGGTCACCAGCTAATGCCACATGCTAAATATATATTGAGCTCTAGGCCTTGTGGTTTCAGAGAAGAAGATTTTTTATTTTTTCATACATAAGCGTATATAAAAACAAGTGACCCCTGGTTGGGGTCAATTTTAACTCGGGGGTCATACTTTTAACGATCTTGGTAGTGGTCTACTTGGTAATACCACATTCTAAATATCTAAGCTCTAGCCCTTGTGGTTTCAGAGAAGTAGATTTTAAAGTTTTCCTACATTAAGCCTATGTAAAAACAAATAACCCCCAGGCAGACTCAATTTTGAACCAGGGGTCATAATTTGAACAATCTTGGTAGAGGTCCACTATGCAATGCCACAGCCAAATATCTAAGTTGTATGCCCCCCTGTTCTTGAGAAGAAGATTTTTAAAGTTTTTCTTTCTGTTGCCATAGCAACCAGAGTTCTGCATGGAATGGAATTATTTGAACAACTATGAAAGGGTTTCATGCAAGGAGCACCCCTGCCAAGTTATATCATCATCAGCCTATTTGTTTCAGAAGAGATGTCCTTAAAAGAAAAATGTTAAAAGACGTACAACATACGCAGGATGGAATGCCATCCTTATAGCTCACTCTGGCACTGTGTGCACATTGTGACTGATATAAACAGAAAAATTTGGCCCTACATACATATAGCAAACTGTAACAAAAATCCTTACACAGACTGTCTTACCTGACAGAGTTGCCTTTGTGCATCAAGGCTTCAATCTCACCAAAACTATGCACAATGAATTTGGACAGACCTGAAAAGTATACATAGTTACATAGCTGACTGTAACTGGCACACAATTGCTTAAACAAGTATACCTTTAGTGTTAATTTCAAATAGCTGATCAAGTTTAATACAAATTTTCAAACAACTGCTAAAGTATCCATGGTTGTTGACTTACAAACACCAGTAAGCTATCATATCTGGAGGGTCATGGGTTCAAGCCAAGGGAGCAACCAAACCCTTTGCATGACAAGTTGGAAGTTTCTTCTAGAGGAAAACAATTATAAACTAGCTTACTCTGCAGTAATGAAGGTTTGGCAGACTGCCACCACTCAGTTAATATTAATAAACTACAAAATGGCATAAAGTTAAAAAGGAAGTTACTATACCTTGTACATATGGACCTTCTTTAGGATGCTCTCTCACTCTAAGGTTATGTACAACATGATTTGAATTGGTCACTTTGAGCAGATCTCGAACTTTTTCGTTGTATATCTCCAAGTAGCTGAAATAAGACATAAATAGGAAGACTATGAGAAAATGTTGCAATAGAAACTGCCTCAAACACTGCCTTACAAATTATTATAGAGAAAAAATCTCTTAGGCCAGTGACACATTATCTTATTAATATTTTCAACTGTTTTGATAATGTTTACCACAAGATCTAAATTGGGCATATATCTACAGCCATTCCTAGGGGAAAAGTTGAATATAAATGGAATATTTACAATAAACTTTCAGTTAAAACAAGTTCTTACGCTGTTTCATATAGATTTAAACAACCAGCTGTTATGAAATTTGATCAAACTGGAAATCCTGTCAATTCTTTTCACTTTTATTCCACCCCATCCCCATTAATATCTTATCCCACAGCTTATCCATCTCCACCGACCCTTACTTGAAATCACTGTAACCTTTCATGGATTGTTGACCATGTCTCTTTTAAGTCAGAAAGCTGGCAGTTTCTTACAGAGCTGGCTGCCTGTCAAAAATGACTGAAATTCACTTGAAACGTGTGTTAAACCTTGACAACCACAACCATCACACAGCTTCAGACGAGCAGCATAAATCTTGCCGTAAACCCCCTAATACCCTCCCCCCTCATCATGTTGATTTATTGTGATAATATCAAAGCATACCTAACTTCAGTCCTATAGCTTGTTGTTTCATCAGTCATCCGGTGAAACAGCTCCTCACATATACGAGGTATCAGACCCACATCGTCCTGAAGCAATAGATAACACACTACACATAAACACTTCATAAGCATTTTATGATGAAATCAACTTTAAACTTAGTCTTCAAAGCAAACAAAGTTGCTTCCATTTGTCAAGCCACTGTCTTGTCTGTTGCTTCCAGTTTATCAAGCCACTCACTTGTCTGTTGCTGCCATTTTATCAAGCCACTCTCTTGTCTGTTGCTGCCAGTTTATCAAGCCACTCTCTTTTCTGTTGCTTCCAGTTTATCAAGCAACTCTCCTGTCTGTTGCTGCCAGTTTATCAAGCCACTCTCTTGTCTGTTGCTTCCAGTTTATCAAGCAACTCTCCTGTCTGTTGTTTGCCTGCAGTTTGTCAAGCAATTGTCTTGTCTGTTGTTGGCTTGCAGTTTATCAAGCTACTCTCTTGTCTGTTGTCAGTTTGTCAAGCAACTGTCTTGTCTGTTGTTTGCTTGCAGTTTATCAAGCAACTGTCTTGTCTGTTGTTTGCTTGCAGTTTATCAAGCTACTCTCTTGTCTGTTGTTTGCTTGCAGTTTATCAAGCAACTGCCTTGTGTGTTGTTTGCTTGCAGTTTATCAAGATAATCTCTTGTCTGTTATTTGCTTGCAGTTTATCAAGCTACTCTTATGTCTATTAACATGAAAGCTATAGTGTGGCAAAATGTGTGATGTAAGCTGCATGTATAATATTACTGAATTAGAGTGCTTCAACACTACAAGTATTTCACTAATATTTATTTGATAGTTTCTATACTTATAGCAGCAGTAGTAGGTTCATGTGCAATACTTACATGAGGTCCCATCATAGTATATGTTTTCCCTGAGCCAGTTTGACCATATGCAAACACACAGGCATTGTATCCCTCGTAGGCGGAGTCGACCACATCAACACCTAGAGACTTGTATACCTGTAAGATATGTAAATTACAGAATTACATTGTAGTACAAATACATGGGCATTTGCAATTTAATATTTAACCTCTATACACATGTATTACAAATAAAAACTGACCTTACATACATATTATAATTAATATCATGAGTTAGTTAGAATGATATCCATGGAATTTTTTCTTATATCTGATCATTATGCACAATTACATGAATTTCCTTAAGGAGGCTTACAAGATGACCTCTGACCTATAATAGGGATCCTGACCTCAGACTAGTGCAGTTAAAACATGTTTTTTTCAAGTTGTCTCAATAAGCTGAATATTTGACAAATTCTTATGAAAAGCCGTAAGTGGGTAAATGAGATGAACATGTAACAGCACGACCTTTGACGCCTAACTGTGACCTTGACTTTGGCTGTCTTGATGAAATAAAATTGAAAATTTTTCAATAGGTTTAGGAGATATAGTCTGATGACCTTTGATCCCTATGTATGACCTTGATCTTGGGCAGCGCTGTTGAAATATGGATTTGGAACAGTCTTGCTGATATGAAAATTTCACAAAAGTTTCAGAAATTTAATATCATTCAAAAGATTAGGATACATGTATCAAGAAGGCAAGTAAAAACAATACACCCTACATGTGACTTACTTTTCCCCTCCCACCCTGCCATTACATACTTTGTTGGGAGGGAAAAAATACTATTAAAGACTGTGAATATCACCCTTCACCTTAAAACAGCAACTAAAAGATTTGCAGCTCAATAAAAGAAATGCAGAGGTTTTAGTGTTAACATAACATATCATAAGAAATAATACGCTGGAAAAAAAGCCAAGATATAATTATGCAATCTTAGCAGTGCAGCCTCAAAGTAAATTTACTTGCACGTTTACTACCTATTAGCATCACATTAATGCATACAGTTATATGTCAGAAATGTCTCCTGATAAATTATATGCAAGAACTTCTAATTATAAAGTAATATCCCCGAAGTAATAACAATTTAGTATGCTTCTACTCTTATATAATCTCACAATAAAAAGGTAATGGCATTACAAGTAAAGACTTGGAGCGAATGCACTTTTGATAATGAAACTAAGTCTATAAACTTTTGTCACTTTTGTTACCAAAAAAAAAAATCTGTTAAATTGTACAGCAATCTGGTAATGTTGATGAAGAATTTTGGGAATGAATGAAAAAGTTCCATAAATGTCATAATATAAGTTTATACCATCGTTCCTGTTATTACATCTCATGATTAACAATATTTTTGTCAAGTTCGCCAGGCATACTTTCAGCTCTTGACTAGACAGATGGATTCATTCAGATATACAAATGTATTGGAACAGAATTCAGTAGAAATAGGAATACAAATCTTATGAACAGTCTCCTCAGATGATGTTACCCGCTAAAACCCAATTACAGAAGGCCACAAACATTTCTAAGTTCAAATTAACAAGGCTGTATGCATCTACATTAATTATCTTATAGTGGGTTAAAAAGTCCTTTCAGGGCTTATCTTATTTGTTGTACTCATGCCCACTGAAAATTAAGTTTAAAATCTGATCTTACAATTGTACCTGGCATGCGTTTCTCTCAACATTGCATAAATAAAGTCCCATTAGCAGTTTAGATTTTTATAAATACATGTAGACAATTTAAATAAATTTACAGACAGAATAAAGACGGTAAGAATTGCTTTTTCTTTACTTCAAAACAATAGAATTATGTGACATGTGCATTTCTATCATATTTTGGTTACTTCTTCACAAAAAGCATTGTCAGACAACCATTTCTTATTATTTGCAATATCAATGAAAAAAATACTGCTCTATATTTGTAGCATGTACTTAGCAACGTTAGGAAAGTTTTTCAAACAAATAACAGTGAGTTCTGCCGGTAAGATATCTTTTTTGATAATACAGAAGCTCAAATAATTTTACATCCTTAGTGCTAATGGGAACTTAACTGCTAAATGCCTCTCTACATATAGACAAGATCATACTTAATTTAAGTCTTAAATGTAAGTACCTCATGTGTACATAGACACATTCCTATGTTACTAGTGTTAAACTCACCATTTCCTGGTCACAGTATCTCTCAGTATCATTTCTGTCTACAGTCCAGAATGAGAAATCAAAAGTAAAGTCCTTCACTCTCATTGCCTCCCTGGTAGACTCCGACACCCCATCCAACTTCTCCTCTGCCATCTTCAACAATATCAACAGCAAGTTTACAAATTACTGTACACCCGTACAAAAAGTACCACACTTTTTACCAACAAAATTTATGACTTTCTTTAGGTACTTTCTTACCACAGAAATGAACAAATAACTACCGTTCCTTTGGAATTATTTTTTGAACTCCGATAAAAACAGACTGGTGCAGATCATTCAATTTTGGAAATGGCTGCACTTAAAACTGTAATCAGCAATTAAAGCAACTGTTACTTAATTTTCAAGGTCATCATATTTTGTAAATGCGATGAGATCTTAGTTACCAAGTTGGTTGTTAAAGATAACTCTTATCTGTCTGATAACAAATTTATCCCCCCTTTTCTAAAAGACGAAAAATCAGCTCCAAGTTTCATTTTTTTTAAGAATTTGATACCTCAACAACCAATCACTATACTCCTTTGAAACTTCACAAATGTTTTGAGACTCATTAGGCAACCTCATTAAGCAATAACTGATAACTCTTGACCATCTTGTGATAAATTTAAAATTAGCTCCCTTTTATTCTTAAAAAATACCATTAAAGTTTTACAAAACCGGGGAGCTTGGGTCTACCCAACGCCCTGCTGGAAGCTGCTATCTCAACAAGCAGTTAAATACTTGTTTTTAAATTCACAGTATGCTTGTACAATTTATTACTTAAGGTGAGACAATTTGATAATAATTATCAAACTGATATTATTTTGTCTAGTGACAAATTTATCAGTCTAGTGACAAAGTATATTTGATAGAAAATACTTTGACAATATCTTTACTGTTTGAATAGTCATACATTGTCATCAGACAGCTTCTGTTTATTACATGATGTACTTGGTCTTATTAACAGCAGGGTACAATGTATGTTTTCCTTTCTCAGAACTGAACAAGAACAAGAGCCATTTCATAACTGCACCCTCATATACTTTAAGGTGAAACCTAAGCGGTTATATGCATTTTTAAGGGTTTAACTGAAATTTATGGTAATACCCAGGTCTATTTGATGTTGGAGTAAGGGTTTTGGGAATTTTGACCCTTGACATTAGCAAAACTTCTTCATTTTGGCCCCCAGAATTTAGCAAAAGGAGTATTCTTTATCTAAATAGGTAAATGCATGTTAAAAATGGTCAAAAGCAAGCTACATGAAGTTACATTCCACATGATCCTTTAAGTTCAGCAATAGTGCAATGCACCTATGCCAAACAAAAGAACACTAGGATATATAGCACTAAACCATGCTAAAGATGTACTGACAAAAAAAAGAATAAGGCCTAATGAATACAATAATGAACTTGTATAAAAGGAAATTGCTCATAATTAACCACAAACCTTTGTGTTTGTAATCGTTGTCTTCTTGCCATCCATTTGAATGATGAATTTACTGTCCAAGTCAATTTCTCTGGAAAAAGAAATTTTTAAAAGTTAAAATTACAAATTATAAATCCAGTAATGCTCTTAGATTGGGTAAAGCTTGAATCAACTTTTTCATCATTCATTTTCTTTCCTAGAAGCACTGGAGCATATTCACATGCTCTAGACTGAGCAATTCAAGCACATTAAAAGACCAAAGTATAGACCTTAATCACACACATATGAAATCTGACATGCAAGTGATTTATTATTTTCAAATACAATTTATATGAATCAGTGTTATTGTGTTTATAAATTTCATTTAAGTTTGCTTTAATGTTGGTGATGGCAAAATAATAATGTATTTCGGTAACAGGCCACGGCTGATATTTACAATGTACTGTGTATAGTATCTTCGAAAAGAATTAAAAATGCTTTTAGAATTGATACTGAATGAAATTTTCTTGACTATATTGGTAAAAGGCTGAAATACATATACTATTTCTTTACAATACAGCTTGATCCCCTAGCTTTCAGTTAGTAAAAGTTACAAATTTCAGGTACTAGACTCTGAAGAGCATTAACTTATATTATAACTTTTATTAAGTATAAAGTGAAGTGGAAAAAGTAATTAGAGAAATAATCCAGAACTGTCTCAGTGTCTGATAAAACAATTATACCTTGTAGTCAATAAAGGATGCTATAAAAACCTGACGACTATTCAAAGGGACACATAAATGTTTTCGAAAGCATGGCAAAATTCATGGAAAAGTACAAACAACCTGACAGCTAATAAAATGTGAAGATATCAACCATTTGTGCTTCCAACCAATTTGAACGTTGGTTTCCAATAGTTTAATACATAACAGGTACTGTTGTAACACCCAATAATCTGTGTATGATTAAAAACGGTGGCAAAAATGAGAGGTTATTAATAGACAAACATCCTAATATTCAAATTACATTCAAGTCACTTCACTGTAAACAGGCCGCTAATTTTCCATTGTCAACAATTTACACTTGAGCAATAATTATGTCAATTTGATGGATAAACAGTTCAAGAAAACAACTATGGTAGATATGTAAATACACTTATTTTCCAGTTAGTGACTTAGTGGTGTGTTTACAGTGAATTAAGAGACTCAAATATTATTATTTATAGGGTGTTTATCGCTTAATAACCTCTTAATCTGTTAATTTTGCCACAGTTTGTAATTTTAAGAGGCGTAATCACTACTCAGTTTTTGTTTCTACTACAAAATTGTTTGGCAACATGTTTGTACAGAAATGCCTCGAAAACTGAATATTTTTCTTTTTGTTTGTTTAGAATAATTTCAATAAAGCCTAATTTTGTACAGATGAGAAGGGGACTGTGTCACCAGCTGTTTCTGAATTTTCCATTTAAGGCTTTTGCTCTGTCAGCCTCATATTCAGACAGGATGTTAGGGTGCCTAAGTACATAAAAAAGACTGCAAATCTTTATTGACTTCTCTCAAGGTAGTGCTCTGCACAGATCTCTATCAATTACTTTACCTTTTATTCAGCGGTCGCACACGGACCGCGACTTTAACTGACGTCATCTTGTTTGAAAAGTGAGGTTGTCAATTAAGCCATCAGATGCTAAAGTTTAATTGTTGCCAATAAATAGAAAAAAAATTGTGCACTTCCTCAAAATTTCGTTTGATCGTCCGCCATTTTGAAATCACGTGATAAACCAGCGACCTTGATAAATTTCGTTCCTACCGTACTATCAAGCTGTCCGGAAATCTTCCGCGGTACGATATGTCATTTGCGATAAATCCTATTCCGGCCCAGTATGTTACCTAGCGTGGGTATCTCAAATAATCTCCGAGGTACGGCCACATAAACAGGTCAACAAAGAAAGCTAACCAAACATAAGAGTGTTTACGCAGAAACATCAAGGTCAATCCGAACCCCTTAAGTCCATTGCTTACCAGGCCCTAGTGAGCCTCAAGCTGGAATACGGCACCGAGATATGGTCACCCCATACCCATACCCAAACCCTCATAGACCAGATTGAGAGTGTATAGAGAAGAGCAGATTGGTAGATAAAGTCCGATTTTGGTCAAACATCCAGTGTCACCAAAATGCTTCATTCCATTAACCTACACAGACTACATCTTAGGCATTAGTCTCTTATGAATAAAATCCATAATGAACTGGTTGCTATCCCACTTGAAAGCTACCCGGGTATTTCTCTTATCCAGCAGCACACGCCATTGGTGAGAAGCGAGTGCGCTAACCACTGCGATGACCAGACAGCCTCTCACACTACTAGATGCAACGAAGTAGGCATAAGGACCGACAGCTGTAGGCATTAGGACCGACAGCTGTAGGCATTAGGACCGACAGCTTCATTATGCAAATACATTTGGTTTTAAGAAATCAAAGCCCAGAAGGATTTATCAGGCGTTGATTAGTCTCTCTTCAAATTATTTACGTTATATTTACTCTAGAAAGAGATGGGCACTATTTTCCAAATCAGTCACATGGGACTGCCAACTTTCTGACAAAAAGTCAAAAGAGTCAGGTCGATAGCAGAGACTCCAATCAGTAAGATGTAAAAATAGTTATCGTAAAAACCAACCGACCACGGAGACAGGCCTGGTAAAGAAATGATTCCCTGCAAAAACAGAGCAATGCAATGTTTTTATCTGGTTTGTAAATATTTCACGGGTGTTGTACTTGAGACAATAAATCTGCATATGTTATTGCATACCCAGCTAATGAGATAATTATTTATCTACACATTGATCCGCCTCTTACTTTAGCTGACTTGAAATTACAAAATCCGATTCAGGGTTATGGTTCCTACTTATTAATTATTTAAGACAATACCAATAAAAATTTGCAAATACGGCAAAAACTATCTATGGTCAAATTTCTAGGAATCATCGAATATAACACAGCCCATCTTTGACCATATTTCTAGGAACCAAAAAATATAACAAAGCCCACATATGACCAAATTTCTAGGAACCAACAAATATTACAAATCTAATATATGACCAAATTTCTAGGAACAAAGAAATATGACAAAGCCCACCTATAACCATAATTCTACTAATCAGCGAATATAACAAAACCCATATATGACCATATTTTTAGGAACAAAAAAATAGAACAAATTCCAACCTATGACCATATTTCTACGAATCAGCGTATATAACAAAGCCCATATATGACCAAATTTCTAGGAACAAATAAATATAACAAATTCCAACCTATGACCATATTTCTACGAATCAGCGTATATAACAAAGCCCATATATGACCATATCCACAGGAACCAACAAATATAACAACTCCCACCTATGACCAAATTTCTAGGAACCAACAAATATAACAAAGCCCTCCTATAACCATACTTCTACGAATCAGCGAATATAACAAAGCCAAGCTATGACCATATGTCTAGGAACCAATAAATATGACAACTTCCACCTATGACCAAATTTCTAGGAACCATCAAATATAAAAAAGCCCACCTATGACCATCTTTCTACGAATCAGCGAATATAACAAAGGTCATCTATGGCCATATTTCTAGGAATCAACAAATATAACGGAGCCCACCTATGTCCATATTTCTACAAATCAGTGAATATAGCAAGGTCCATCAATGACTATGATTGTAAGAATCAGCGAATATAACAAAGAATGTGTATGACCATACTTTTTAAATGCTTCAAATTGGACTATTCATCTAGAAATTGCAAACATGACAGAGACCACATACATGTATGTCTATATTTAACGGAATTTTGCAAGTAACAGAGGTATTATTGATGGCCTTACTTTTCAGAATCACTAATTTAACAGATACCATCTATGGCCATATTTCTCAGAACCTACAAAATGTCATACACAGTATTTCTCGCAATATTGCAAGTAACATAAGGAGCAAATTATCGCCATATACATGTTAGGCAAAAGCATCTTTCTCCATATTTCTAGTAAGACAAACCCATTCCCGGTCAGATTTTGTTTTGATACGCGAAATACTAGTTTAGACATCTAATGCTTACATAAATAGGGACGCGGCGTGTAGATCAATGTAAGATCAAAACTTGGCCATAGGTTTTGGAATATTGCGATAAGTAAGTGACCATAATTGCTCACAGTTCTTGAAATAAAATGTTAAGGCAGCCAATGATTTTTGGGCACATTGTTAGGTTGGAGGTTTCAACCCCAAGAAGCAATCTCCGAAATAGATAGAAAAGAAAACCGTAAATGACATGCCATGTTTTCTTTGAAACTTGGTTAATGATTTGTGAACAGTCATGTACATATTTATTTCCCCAGCCAGCGTTATTTTAGACCTGCATGTTCTAACATGGAGTCAGAACGTTCTGACATAAGTTATATGTTTACTAGATCTGATCCAGACACCTTTTCCCGAAGCCACCGCATTCCTTTTTCATTCCAGACACCAAAAACATACCCCCCATAAAAGTAAGTGATGAGTACGATCTTCAGAACTCACCGTAATAGTCAAGATAACACTTCTTTGATCATTTGTTTTTAATATCGAACATGAGCTGATTTAAAACCCATTCTGTTACGACTGCCTGAAACTAGAGCACCCGTTAAGCAAAAACTCTCCGTCTGGTACATGGCTAGCTACCTGACAGAGATGATAAGGGCGAAATGCTACACCCTTTGTTCTTTGGACCACCTGGTGTGGCTTTCAGCGGGCGAATGATGTGTAACAGACGATGAGAAAGAATTCATAGAGTAGGTAGGAAAGAAAACGTTACTTTCAAGCTTGTTACAGCCAAGAATTTAACCTTTACATTTTCACCCCGTAATGTATTGCATGCGAGTCTGATTCTCAAAAGACGGGACACAAGAAAAATAGGCTTAAATCATCGAGAAGTAATGAACGAAAAAACAAAACAAATGTAGGGCATATATCAAATAGCAACCAGTAGCATTTCTTGGCGTATTCCGATATATCTCAGCCGGATGAAATAAAGAACTCAAATTGCAATCGTTCCAGTGAAAAAGAGCATGGTAGAGTTAATCATCAGTTAACACAGCATTACTGAACCATATCGAAAAATAACATTTTCTGTGCGGAAAGCGCTTTAGACATTTACGGTCTTGTTTCAAGTGCTAAGAACAAGTAATTGCCCCTTTTATTTTCTAGTCAATATATATTTGTCAAGATAAACGTATCCAAACGATATCTGCAGTCGTGAACCGGAAACTCTCCCTGCCATACAAAAGTGATACCCGCAGTCGTTTGAAATAAAATCAATGCCATATTAGCACGCCCATGAATATTTCTCGTTTCAGAAGGAAGGATTAGACATATGGAAAGAGACAAATTGCTTATGTCCATGATACGAGACCATTTCTGTGACTGCGAAATGACAAATTGTCGATGAGAGAGATTCCAGGCTAAGTACTCAGAAAAGAAGAATACTTCCACCCGGATGTTAGTTCATCCGCGCATAATGGCGGCTGTTAGCCTTTTGACGACAGACATGTCAACATTTTGATACATTTCTTTTGAATGATACGAGAGTTGATACATTGTTTTAATATATTATACTCTGGTTTGTGACACACAACTGCTAAAATGTAAAAAAAGTGCAACTGGGTTGTTTTAAAACTACATTCATGTACATTAAACATGCAATCATCTATAACAGAAAATTAATCTTCGTTTCAGTCGAACATGATTAATAGTGTTTAAAGACACGAATGTGAAACACTCATCCTTTTTCATTTTAACTATTAATTTCGCTTGAATAATACCATGTGACAATCTGGGGTATGGCTAGTTCCATCGCTGATGTGACATAATGACGTTGGCTGTAGGTATACCTTACATGTGTCCGTCTTTGGTGAATCATATTTGTGTTTCTTTGTAATCTCAAGAATCTAAGTCTGAACCTCTTAAAGGCTCCTGATCTCCTTGTGTTGGCCTCGGTGGGTTTGTTTTTTTTCGCGTTCGTGTTAATCCAGATTACCTTGGTCCGATCCAAGATCAGGCGACATTCTGCGGAACACAGTACTTTCTTGCCACCATGCGCCTGAGCCAAGTCAGTCGTAAATGGGTAAAAAGTAATTAAATCTGC
This sequence comes from Saxidomus gigantea, assembly GCA_032359765.1. Taxonomy (NCBI): domain Eukaryota; kingdom Metazoa; phylum Mollusca; class Bivalvia; order Venerida; family Veneridae; genus Saxidomus; species Saxidomus gigantea. The sequence continues at coordinate 15,323 of JAUMHA010173272.1, forward strand.
TTGCCTTTTTACCCAAAAGTACTTGTTTTACCGTGGGCGATGTCCCATTACTGAGTTTTTTAGGCCGAGAGAAGTTCTTTCGAGGTCAAGCTTAATAAATTGGTAGACCATTATTTCCTTTCTTCACTGCATCGATTTTCACTGCGCTTTTTGTTCAGTCATGAAAGTTTCTGTTGGTTCACAGTTACAAAGAGTTAGTCTGAAAAAAATTCCGAAGTTCAGCATAAAAAATAAAACTCTAGCATTTATTCAGAATATATCAAAGCTGTGTATCCTACCGCAACTTTTCTTAACCTGAAAGGGAGTTGTACGGAGAATCGATCATGTTTGTTTCACACTTCAAACATATCCGGATGTCTTTGCTGTTTCCGGCTGGCTGGGAACTCAGAGTTCTAATCAAACCCCACTGTCTGCAATATCTCAACAGATACCTTTGAATCTACATACGCCCTTAACATCTCAAAGGTAAAGCACTGCGTTTCATCTGCGCATGAATCTTAAAAGTTTCTATCGTGTTTTGAAGTGTCACATTGCCTTTCTGTTCATCGATACAATAATTGGTCGAGATTCAATTCCAATTGTTCGGAAACGATTCTTTGAATCTAATTCGTTAGCATTCCAACCCGTCCGGGAAAATATGACATGTGATTACAAACTTCAAAGACATCGTGGAATAAAATACCGCGTTCATTGATTTATGGATGAATTGTGAAACATGGTCTGAAACAAATTCTTTGTATTTGATTTGACATGCGAAAGCTGATTATAACCGCAATAAAGCTACAAACAATGGTGGTAATAAAGGTAGCCATACATACGGGACAAATATTGTTACAGACGCTTGACTGAGTGACTGGATAACTCTTAAATCAATTGTCCATGTCAAATCGGAGTTCAGCCAAAACAAAATGTATAAATTGACAGAAAGTAACATTTCAGTTGAGAGAAAGGAGATGGTTGCGTATTACAGCCGAATTTGAAATTAATAGACACACTGCATGGGTTACATCAGGATTCTCGGCTAAAGGCAGGGGACTGTTTAATAAAGATAACCACTAACATACTTATAGAGAAAAGCAGACTAAATGAAGGACAGCAACAAGTTTGTTTAGTTGATAACATGTAAAGTAAATTCAGTTTATAACGAACTCCATGGGACCATTTAAATTTCTTCCCTATATCCGAAGTTTGTTATATCCATATAATATGTTCATATAAACAAAAGATAGAAAAAAATCTCGGGCAGAGAAAATGTGTTCATTATATCCGGATTTTCGTTATATACGGAGTTTACCGTAAACGTAAAATTGTCACTACCGGTACAGTGACGAAATGTCGAGTCATTCTCTTTGTAAAGATTTAAAAGGCCGGACAAAAAGGGTATCTGAAATGATCATTCCGCTATATTCAATTTTTGTACCAAGCAAATATGACCAACTTTTATATGTTATTTGGGTTTTTGAAGTGGGATATTACCCGCCTAGATTAATATTACCCGAACCGTTAGGCGAGGCCGTGATATTCTGTCGAGACAGGTAATATATACCCATATACCACGTTAAAAAACAAAACAATTTTATTACCCTCCCCTTACCTTAAATTTGAAGGATTTGGTTAACTTTTTTTAATACCGACATACATGATAGTTAAAGTAGGACAATACAGAAATATAGTTCAAGTTCTCACAATTTTGAAGGGACTACCTCTGTAAAACAGATTTGCTGCATAAATTTTAAATTTTCTCATATGTCAAACATTTGGTTATGAACAAAGTCAATAAAACATAATACGTCGTTGGCTGCGACGCATCAAAGGACAAAACCTATACTGTTTGTTCTCCATTTATGTTCGAGTAATGTCCCATTAACCGTTAGTTGGACTGCTAAGTTTGGTGATATCGTTTTTTCAGATTTTTATGGAACGCCGCGACTGTCTCGTATCGATAGTTTTGACTTTGTCGGGTACACATCTCAGTTTGAGCATCACAAACTAGTTAATGTACAGAACAAATTGCCTTAGCTACATACCAAACGTGAGTTTGCTAACAACGATCAATTAAATGCACATATCCACTTTAAAAATGTACATCACGAAATAAATACACAAAACAAATTGCATTATCAACATAACGACTTTCTCATAACATATAATGCAAAATGAACATAGCCACTTGGATATTGCACACAAAAAAACTGACATAAACACGGAACAAATTATAATATCTACGTAATAGTAACTTATTGTCAGCACAGGATATAATGAAAAATGCACGCATTGATCTATTAGATGCACATAGCCACTTGAAAAGTGTACACTATCAATTCTCAAGAGCACAGAACAAATTGCTTTATCTACTTATTTCAGGATAAAGTAAATGAACATAGCCACTTGAATATTGTACACACTAAACTGATAAAAGCACATAACAAATTACAATATCTACGTAACAACTAATGTTGACCAGAATATAATGGAATCCAGTAAATGCACATAGCCATTTGAAAAGGGTACACTATTAATTGTCAAGTGCACAAAACAAATTGTTTTATCTATACAATAACTTGAAGTTTGCACAAAACGATCTTTCAATTTCAAAGTGTTCACCAAACTGTCAAATGCACAGACACAATGTAACACTCCTGCTTTACGTAATAAATGGGCTATATAGGATTCACGCATGTTGTCCCGTCCGCCCTGTTCCGTCCTATCTTACACAATACCAAGTATTGCTTGTGCTACTCTGCTTAAACCTACTCAATATGTTCATTTACACAAGATTAATCACAAGGACAAGTTATATAAATGTGTTTTATAAGTTTACAGAGTTATTGTCCTTTTCATCTTGCAGGTTTTCAATAAGAAAGTATAATATATCAAGTATCGATGAAACTTCACAGTTAGTATATCTTATGAAATGGATGCATGCAAAGCTACAATGTCAAATTACATAACTATATTTCACATTATTGTAGAGTTGTCCTTTTGAACCTTGCAAATATCTATGTACATTGTGATTGTACAATTATCAGTCATTCATAGCACTTTTCATGCTGTGTTGTATATGTGTAGTTAAACCATACTAGTCTCACTGTGTACTTATGCACTGGTATTTCTTTTGTTTTGTGATCAGCGCATAATCGGAGTTATTAAAGCTGCTCCCTCTCAGTTACCGTTGACAAAAGTATTTTTTTTCAATTGACATACTAATACACAAATATAATACTAAATGCTAGAATCAAAATATAAGCATAAATCTATGTAGGAATTTGCAGAAATCGATTGGAAGTGTTGGTTTTACGGCACCGCTACACTATTATGTTTATATTGGTATTTCAAAAGCGTTTGCAACGCTTTAATATTTGGTTGCGTATTGTACGTGGCAGGAATTTATACCGGAGCCTTTTTATAAGACTATATGTTTTAAAATATGTTATTTTCACACAGTTTGAAGAACTTTTTTTTTACCAAAATCTGGGAGCGAGTAGCTTTAACCAATTCCAGTGATAGGTCTAGTTTCATTAACCTAGCAAATTGAGTTTGTACAAAACCATCTATTAAATACACACAATCACTTGGATACTGTATACTACAAATTGTCAAATGCACAAAACAAATGTTTCTATTTACCTAAGAATGCGAAGTTCGCACAGAATATAATGAATAATGTATATAGATAAACACTTGATATGTAACGTCACAAACTGATTAAAGTACGAAAACTGTTTTAACTACATAACGATTCGCACAGTGCACACAACGATTTTGTAAATGCACGTAGCCATTTGATAGAGGTACACCACAGACTAGTTAATGCACATGACACAATTGCTGTCACAGATTCTACATAACAACTTTTATTAATTTCTGGTAACTCAGTCCATGCAAAACATGAAAATATGAGTATTTACACAGAATGAGGAAAGAGTAAATATATATATACGGTTCATAGTTTATATGAACAAACAAACACAAACATTGAAAATATAAACAACCAAATTGATACAAAGAGAGAGGTTGTTAATATGACCTAAACACTAGTTTGTATGAAAACTTTTCAGAGCAAGTACAAACAGAACAAGTACACAAGTGCAAAATTACTGAACATCAGTAAATTCAAATAACGCATCATCTAAACATCACAATACTTTTTTTTACTTATTTCAACTTTCACAAGATAAATAAATTAAAATTCAATTTAATTTTTTTTTTCGCAAACAAACATAGTTTCTCGTATTTTGACCACATATTTGGATCTTAATTCATTATAAGTTTAAATGAAATAATATTGGGATGTCTATGAATTTCAGACCGATAAATTGTCTTTTTTCCAGTCATCGCTACATATTCGAGTAAATAGTGATATGCATCACCAATACTAGTTTCAATCTAACACAGAGTACATTTTCTTAAATGTAGTTCTTTGCCATTCAAACATCTGCTTTATACGGGTTTTCAATTAAGTCTAGTTCTAAATTTAATTATGCAGTAAACCTTAAAAATTGTCAAGAAAATTAACATAGTCTTCGGATTTAAATTCTTGTGTAAATTACAGATATTTTTTTTAATTTAGCTAAATAGTCTACAGTTCTAACTACTCATTTACAATTAGATCTGCAAGTTTCTGTTTGACAGTAGCAATACGACATTTTGAGTTTAGAAACTCATGTTTATTCCATATATTTGCCAAACCACATTTAATGAGAACATTTTCAACACCTACTTATCAATGGTAAACGACCCCGGTTTATATTCGAGGAATGTTCATAGTTACTAAGAAGATAGCAATGCATGGTACATGCCAGTTTAGTAGTTCTTGGTTCAAAAAGATTAGACCAATATGAAATTTTACGTTTTTCGACATCACCTTAAATCCTAGTACGTATTTAAATAATCTTAATTGGACTTATTCTTTAATTTAGTAATTACCGCTTCCCCAAATCTTGCAACACAGAGCATAACATGTTTAACAAGTTTATTAAAAAGGTCCATTTGCATATCTATAGGTAGACACAGATGCTTGGCTTTCTTTATTAATATTGCTTTAGTAGCCTTTGGCAATTTCATTTTTTGCTAGATAAAACGAACCATTTCTACTGCAAAACACTCGTATATACAATTGCAAGTAAATGTGGGTAATTTCGACCATAGAAAATAATAATTCTTTTGTTTAAGATGTATTTAGAGTCAGTTTCTAATTATCACAATAATTATAGAAAGTAATTAATGCTGTAAATCCTCAGCTGTTTCTGATAACATGACGATATCGCCTGCATATAATAGAACAAATAATTTCATTAAACCTAATAATATAGTGTCACGCTCGTGTTTTGAACACCATTTAAATTAACATTATTATATATGTTTATTTATTTCTTTCTTACCATACATGTTACACATAATGTACATTTCATGCAATATAAAAACAGTGACTAACATGTGTTCTAACAAGAATTATGAGAGACAATAAAACAGTACACAGTAAACATGGTCACATGCTATAATTTATATGATATTTTATTACAATATTAAAAATAGTCTATTAATCCTATTTAAATAAATTAAAAGTTTCAGACCAGCTGAAGATAATACTGTCATTCGTCAATTATTGACATAAAAACATGTAGGTCATCCAGGTAAAATGAAAGTAAAGGGGTGAGAGGTTTTCACCTTAACGTACCCCAATTGTACAAGTAAAATAATTGGACTGGACTTTATATTATTTGAACAGATGTTATAGATTTTACTTGTTACAGTGCGACGAAACTTAACTATCTATTGTATGGTTTAAGGAGGAGGAGAAGAGGGGGTGTCAGGGAGTAGTGCTTGGGAATGTCTTATAATGTTTTACAGTATCCGCTGTACTCTAAAGGAGTTTTTATATTTTTGTATAACTAACCAAATGTACAGAGCGTACTACTTATTTCGTTTCTTTTTTTTTAAACCGGAAGTCATGAAGGATTCATCAAGATCATGACGATGACCACATGGAATGAGTGAACTTTTCACATGGAAACGTCAAGGATAATTTCATAACATGATTGTCAGTTTCCTAAAGATGCCAAAAAAGTCACAAGTCGATAAATAAGTCTGAGTTCACCACAACGGAAACAAAATTTCCACCGAAATTGTATAATATAATAGACAGAAATCATTCCTATCTGCGATCATATTAAAGTTCTTCTAAAATGTGATAAGTCCTCTTTTCACTCCAGTTGCGAATATACCAGCGATTATAAAAGTTCAGCGTTAATCAATTCATTTTTGTCAAACTGTATGAATATTTAAAGAAGGGGTGCCAGCGTTTCCCTGCGCCGGTGTTGCCACATTTAACAGAGATTAGATTGGAATCAATTTGGGCCAACAAGAGGCTGAAATCTCTTGATTGTATGTGTTAATAAACGATATGATAACCGTCACATTTTCGTCTGGAAACCACGCGGGTCTCGTCTGTAACCACAAATTTTGTCGTCTGTTTTCGTGCGTTAATGAAAGAGTTCCCTTGACACTCAATATTTCCACTGAATATTGATAGATTGGTTTTCCTTTTACACATATTTAGTACAAGAAGACAGCTCATATTGGCAAAGGATTAATAATAAGGGTGCTTTGCACGAGATTTCGTGTGTCTGTGAAATCTGAGGGTTGACAGGACAATAATTTCACGCAAGTTCACAAGATTTAGACAGTGATAGGTCACCTGACGCCTCTTGCTATGGAGCAATTTGTCAGAAACGGTAATGTTTAATATTCATAAGTTTTGGGTAAAACCACGACAGGACACGGAAATAGTTTGGGACGAACATTGTTTTAAAAAATCGGATCAATTTACAAATGAGTCCAATTGACATTTATTACATTTTTGAAATTAATTAAAAATTCGAAACTAAATGTCAAATCGCCCCCTTAGATGTTTACGGCATACCTTGGAGATTTCCGTCTGTACGACAGTATGACGGCACTATGCACTGGTACCATGGCTCTGTCAAGATATCTGTATTATTTCATTACTAGTCTACGGTTGTGACATTGTAATCTATAAATGCACTTCAAATCGCATCATACTGATATTAGAAGTGAAAAAAAGAGTTGAGGACCATGGTATGGCAATATTGTGTTAGTTATGATAGCTGGACATATCAGCAAGTGTAAGATGGAGATACAAATTCACGTCATCATCAGTATACTGACACTTTTACTGATCTTAATATTCCGAAAATGGCCGTTCATCAGGTAACGCGGCAATGCCACGAAACCAGGTTTTCAACACAAACCCAGCGGGAGTTTTTATAGGAAAAATTGTCACCGCAAGTGCCTGAATCAATTTCCTGATGTTCAAACACTATTTAGACAGGTAATTAGGCAAGCAAACTATAGAGATATAACCAGGTGGGAACTGTTTCTCTATTTTTAGTAACAACGACATTGACCTTGACCTTATGAGCCCCAAAAGCAAGCAAAAGCTACATCTAGATATAAGCTCCATACACACCAAGCAATACCTCATTCTCACTTCGAGTTATTGGTCGTACATCATTTTTCTGTTTTGCTAACAGCGACCTTGACCCCAGGGACCCCAAATTGCATTCCCGAGCTACAACTCCATATAAGCTACCTGCATATCGAGTTTAATGTCAATAACTTATTCCCAACATAAGTTGTCGGCCGGAAACTGTTTTTCTAGTTTTCGAAATAGCGACCTTGACCGCAGGGACCCCAAATGCAATCCCACATACCAAGTTTCATGGCAATACCGTATTCCTACTTAAATTCATTTAACCGGAAACCGTCTATTTGACGCCGCCACCCAACCACCAGCCAAATGACGTACCCAAATAACTAGAATTTTCGTGTGTGTATATTTAAATGGATAGAATGGATGCTTAACTCTGCATAAATCTACTAAATATGAATGCAAGTTTGAAAAAAAGGTAGAGTAAGTTTTGAACTGATCACACTGAATGTTTGAAATATGGTTTGAATGTGCAACTAGATTCCAGTTAACGGTACCTTGTTTGTGCGTTATTGTATGTTGACAATACGTGGCATGTTCCGCCTGCGTAACGGTTTTGTATTTTCCAAGGATACAGGATGATTTTTTGTTTCCAAATATAAAGTATAAATGCTTTTGTCGTGACAGAAAGAATATGAACAGACAAAACGTTTCGACATCTGCCAAAACAAAACTCCAGTAAAATGCTGTGCCGACATCTGCCAAAACAAAACTCTAGTAAAATGCTGTGCCGATATTTAACAAAACAAACCCCATAACTCGACGGTTATTCTTTTGCTACTTGTAGAAAGAACAAATTAAACAAAGTAACATACAACTTCGAATATACTCCGAAAAGTACGAGAAATGAAATGAGAAAAAGAGTATGTTATAAGTAGTACATGAATATTAACATGTTTATTTCAGAAACATAAATATTGAAGGTAAAACGCTGATATTGTCGATAAGAATCATACAAAGTTCGTACATTTGTTCGTTTGTACTATTTCTTCTTTCTGGTCGCATCCATTTCAAAGGAGAATTTGTACTAGTCATATTATCATGGTAGGCGACGTAGAATGTTTACAGTGTAACTTCTTCTTGGTAGATCAAAACATGTTGTTTGTGAGATATTGTTAATTAAGAGATGTTTTACTCATTATGAAAGCTGCTTTGTTTTTTCTGTATTGTGGTAATTTTGGACGCATTACCTGGGTGGATTTAAGCTTCCAAGCTTTGTTGCAGGCTAAAAGATGCATATTTTATTTATTTTTCATTCTCCTTAGATAATTATTGTATTTTGTATCTAGATGTAAATGTTTATTTTTTTAATTAAAATAGCAAAATTGGTTGTTTGGTTTTTATTTTTGATTTGTTTGTTACTGATGATTTATTTGCCCATGGCGACGTTCCAAATTCGAAGAACTCTGCCGTTCCGGGAATAGTATATATATTCATCATGTTTCTGTTTTATGCCGTAATTATCATAAAACGAAACGTTATTAATTTATTATAGTAAGTCATATATTCCAATTAACATAATTGTTCCTACCCAAAAAATGAAATTAACATATGTTAGAAGAGAAAACTGCTTGATAAAAGAACTGTTTGACAACTTAATAATCGTAAATAGCTATGGCGTCGCAGTTATACTGGAAGGGTTGATTGGCACCGGACGATGGAGCTATAGTAATTGTATAATCTGAAATTGATTGTGCGAGGCAGACTACCCTGACATTGTGGAACAGCTTATGTATAGACAAGGTTATACGCTATTTTAGTTGATGAGGGGGAAAAAACAGTAAAACATCCCGCACTTTAAAGCAAATCTTTATTTCTAATTACAAGTCCCAATACCACCGGTAGTGCGCACAATTTCTTTTTTGTGTGCTTTAAACAAGAAATTGAAAAACAAAAAACAAAATATAAAGATGCAAAATTGTTTTCATAAACGACAATGTGTCTTTTAGAAAAGTTTAAACTCGCCAGTACTTATGCCGTTATTGTTAAAGTATAGAAACATTGCGAAGTACGAAATATCATGGTAATACTAAGAAACGACAACATATGTTTTGCTTTCATTTGTGTATGACTTATTAGGTGTTGCCGGACTGCTGTCACCAAACTCCGAATTATTGCGTTCAGTTACAGTGGTCCTTTCTTCTTCTTCATTTAGACTGTTCATTGTCCCTGCCGACCCTGGGATTTCTCCCCGGGTGAACTTGTCAAGACCACACAGTGGTCCTTACCGGACACCATAGTTCCGCATGTTGACGCGTCACTTCCAAAAATTAGGCAGGCACTAACCACTTACCGATCACAATCAGAAAGTTCCCTCGTTCTCGGTAGCTATAATTTCACTGGCAATTGGAATAAAAAAGAGCTCGTACTGATCGACACCTTGCGTGTTGGATCCATCAGATAAGTGCCATATCTATTTCCATGTCATACTGAAATAATACAGGAAAATCTTCAAACGCGAACCAAAGAAACCCAGTCTATTGTACCAATACAATAAAAGCATACATCAAATCTCAAAGAATGCAATTTTCACGATTAAAGAAAACTGATAGGCTCTAATGAGTCATTCACTAGAGTTTAAGAATTTAAAAAGCCAAAAAAGTCAGCCATTATACGGCGATTTAAGTATGGAAACACCACAAAACCTAAATATTGCTAATATTAATTGTACAAATTATATACCTAAAAACGTAATGTTTATCTTTAAAGCTCGCGTGCTTGTAAAGGGCAGTAAAAAGTACGTCGTACTAATATTTATTACAAGAAATAAGCTGATAGTTTGATTAGAATTCGTGACATGTTAACAATGACATGAACACATGAAAACAAAACGCCGCTGTGTGGCCCTGGTTCCTAATTACGTGCCGATGAAAGGCGATCAGTGAGATTGTATCGATATAATAAGTGTTCGATCCTTTCTTGTTGAAAGTGTCACCATGTAACACGCCAATGCATAACAAGAAATCAGAGAGATAACATTCCAGTGTTTCCGTTAATACATGTTGATGATACCTTCTACTAAACGCACACGTTCATATATACCTCTTACTAAGTATTTCATTTATACTTTTACACGAATTGACTTATTCCTGCTACAAATTGTAAACAATGTATGTATTTTTGACGTTTGTTTTTTGAAACGCAGCCTTCTGCTAAACAAGCATTTACTCTGTTGCGATTCTACCTACCGCATAACCTTCTATGAGTATCTACGCTACTACAACTCTATTCAGCATATAATTTGAACATCTCCAAAACACTCTTATGGTGACATATTGGAAGCACTGATTAATCCTCAATGGATCTCTTGTTTATGTTTGTTCATCGAACATGTTGATAACTTGCCCTCCACATCTCCCAGCATCTGAACAAAAGGACACTTATCCATGCTGGTAACTTCACTGTGAATAATTCATCAAAACTTACTACCAAAGAATCCAATACGTCTTGCGATGGCTACAGTTCTGTACGACTTGGTTCGTCGTTATCTGTTCTTATGTCACCTTTGCCTTCTCATGACTCAAGTTTTCGTCCTGAACATGCCGATACGGAATAATAGTATGCTGTTCCGAGGTCTTGTGAGTCACATTTGCGAATGTGTTTTTATTAATCATAATCGATTGACTTTGGCAACAATAGATGACCAAGTATTTCTTCCTCTCAAATATTTTAACGTCTGTTCTTAATTTTTTGTACAATGATTGATTCCCAGCCAATTCATTGGCATCATCTCGGCGTACGTTACAACATTCCTTCAGGCCAACTCATTATTAGGAGTCACGCCACTAGTTTTGGATTTACGATTTATTTTATAAACCTATAGAACACTGAAAACCAGTAGTGTTGGATTTGCACGATCCAGTTGTGCCTTGTCTGGTTTCATCTTTGCACGATCCAGTTTTGCCTTGTCTGGTTTCATCTTTACATCCTCTTTGTTCTGTTGACGACTGACCGAAGAATTTACATCTGTCGGACAAGTTGTAAACGAACATGTTTATATCTATAGATATTATTTTTTGAAGATTTCCAGTTGCCATCTGGTTCAGTCAAAACAAGCACATGCACGTTCCATATGCACTATCAACACTGTAGATTTACAAAGTTTCATACCCCTGACCACTGTTTGAAACCGCGGAATGTTAATCCTCTGCTGATTCGCTATCTGTATTACCGTATGGTGCTTTCACACTAAGCCTTAGTTAAATTTAAAAGTTGTCCACACTTCCCTACGAATATTTTAGTCTGGCTTGAACACTTCCTTTCCGTTCCTGATAAATAACTGCGGTTCATAGTAAATATGAACATAGCTGGCTATTTCAACTTGTAAGCTGCAGTAAAATAAGCAAATGCATTCCTCTTAAACTACGTATAACATCTAGTCATCTAGACATCTAGTCAACTCTGAAACATGTACTTTACATCCTCTTTAAACAGATCATCCTTATATAGCTAGTAACTGTGATTTCTTTCAATGCAGTCCTGTTTTATTTATGCAACATCCAGCTCGACAATACCTTATAAATCTATCTATCTATAAGCTGAAATTTCAAACAAAAGATGTGGAGATCTATATAAAAGAAGGAAATAAAAGTATCTACCTATAATAGAATAATGGAATCGACATAACATAATAAAGAGTCTACACAATTAGGGAAAGAATGTACATATCAAACATAAGTGGTCAATATAAGACAGCATTGGCGTTCCATACGTGGACATTCCATTCTTCGTCTTGTTAGGTTTTTTTTCGCAGAAGGAGTGTTTTTCCGTCCTGAAAGACTAGAAATAGTCAATACAAGGAAATTAATCACAATTATGCGTAGAAATTTTCCACAAAAAAGTCTATGTTGATCTTTAACAATAATAAAGGACCGGATTCTAACATTGTTCTAGTAACAGTCCAACTGTTTTTCTTTTGTTTAGTAAAACATAAACAAAACCATTGACATCTTGTGATAAATCGTCCGCTGTGGTTTTTCCTCATATATTTGTCAAGCATGTAATATGTAATAAAAAAACCTGTACATTGAGTAATTTTGGCGCCGCCGACATTTCGCGGTATTAATATTATGCAAAATGTCACAGATCTTAAATTCACGAACCGGTATCTGGAATCACGGGGAATGAGTTCGTCTACAAAATATCGTTTATATTTTAAATTTGCAACTTCCTCTCGCGAAAAATAATGAAAATATTTTCCTTGCGAATAAAACCGAATTTACCATACAACGTGTCAGTATTGGCTTTAAATTTCTCAAAATTATATACTTCTGTAACAAAATATTTGGGCAATAAAACTGTAACTTTACAATGCGACAGATTAATCGTAAACTTTATATGATCGCATACCGGAATGTAACCCGACTCTTGGATTAAGTTACGATAGTATAAAAACAAACCGGCTACTGTTTCTGAAATCGTGATTTTATCCCCCAGTGCAGCTTGTTTTTGATGGTGTGGGAAGGTATAAAAGTTGGTATAAGTTGGTGAATATGAGTTGTTCAGCGGTGCAAGGATTGTATTGCTCTTTTGGCGGGATCAGTTTACATAATACCATCATCAACTAAAACGAAGTAAAATCATATTAATTTCATATAAAACAAGCAATTAAAACGAAATACAAGATTAAAAAGATTGCATTTGTACACATTTATTGCAGTGATGGGATTCATAAACATTTCCCTGTCGTAAATACTATTTTCGTTTGTATACAATGATGTTAATGGGAGATATAAATTAATTAAATTAACTTGCATACAAAAGCACAGGGGAAGCAGTATGAACATATATCATATGTCTGTCTTGCATTAGAATATGCAATAACGTGTGAAAAGGACTATGTTTGCAGTGAAACATTATCTAAGATAAATGAAGAACATTAACACTGGTATTCATTCGCATTGAAACGTATTTTTACTTCCACCAACACTCATTTCAAACCCAGCAAGTATTTGTATACATGTACAGATGTATGACATTATCATCTTTCCCCGAGCCCCTTTTCTCACTAACACACTGTCACAAAGTAAATGGAGACTAGTATCTAGATTGTCTTTATTTTCAGTTTTTGCCGAAACCCACCAACAGAAAATGCATGTGCAATTATACTAATTAAACCTTTCTTGTCATGTTTTAATCACTCATCTTTATGTTTTATAGCATTGTAACCTAACTAACAAATTGGAGTGGTTTTTTTTCAAATTGCATATACGAATAGCGAACATCAAGGGGCGTGCGTGAATTAGATCCATGATTCTACCATCCATATATCTTATTATTGCCCTTTACTACTATTTCTTGTGAAACTCAAATATAAAAGAACTTGCAGGAGTGCATGAACCACCACTCATGTTACCCTTTGTTACATGTTATTGTACACGGGATAAAGATAGTCATTTATAATTCATTCAGTCAATTATAGACTACTTTCAGCGATAACTTCAGTTTGCGGAAGGTAAATAATTATTCATATTGATCTTTATATTCGTGGCCATCAGGAGAAATGTTTTCATCACAGCATTTCATTCAACAACTGTCTAACCAAATCTTGATTTTTGTATTTAGGTAGAGTCTGAAAGGAAATACTAGGGTATGTCAAGTTAGAGCGAATCCAGCCCTGAAATACAATTTGGTTTTTAACTCAAAGTAACAAATGGATTAACTGGGAAGGCTAGGGCCATTTATTACATAGACCAGCAATTCATTATGACATTGTGTGTTTTATTAGGTAGATACAACGTCTGGACGAAATATTTTCAAATACAAATTTATTTGGAGAGACGTATTTTGAAAGCTACACTTTGTGCCAAGTTTTAAAAAATGGTCGTTCCCGCGTCATTGGACTTATCAAAGCTAGTGCCGTGCCGTTGAACTGTTCGGAGATGTTGCTTGCGGAGTACACAGTTAGGTGTACATCACAATTCTGTCTTTGCCCAATATTTTGGTAATGCCAAAGGTCATCCTCGATCGGGTCATCCACGTGTGTCGTCATATCGTCAGTTTAGGTACATCTGCTATGTGATCAGGCGGAACAGCTTGCAAACTCCATTCTTAACTCTTTTTTAGCATCCCTGGAGTACGGAGATTCAGCCATAAGAACTGTAAGAAATAGTCTGCATGAAAGAAATATTCGTTTACGACGGACAACTATACGATCTTCAACCTCGGCATTGTGTTGTACGTGTCCGGTTGCGATACTGGGTGCGGATCTTATTAAATGTTGTGGCCGAGACTATATTCCATTTAGTTTGTAGTGACGGCCTCTTGAGAGTACCGCAGCATGCGATATTTGTTGCAGGTAATGCCATGGTCTGGGGTTGGATTACAACCACAGACAAAACACATCCTGTGTCGACGTCATGGCTGCAATTTAACATGCGTACGCTACCATGTTCAAACTCTTGATCATTATTCCTATCAATCGACAACATTACTTCGCTTTCTACACGACAAAGTCAGGCGGCACGTCGCACTTCTTGTTGATGTGTTGGAATAGTCTCTAGTGCTTGTTCGCTTATGAACGTATATTGTGCGAAATGCTACGTCGGTTGCATAATCTTCTTCTACGTTCCCAGGCGGTAATTCGGTGCATTAAATTGGATCTGGAATGAAACATTCAAACATATATCAACAGTCTGGTCGGATTCATGAGGTCTATGCCAGGCAAACATCGCTTGGATATTCGCAACTTGCGAACTCGTTTTGAGACACCATGGGTTGATTACACGAAAGCGATGAAGTTATTGTTGTTTTTTGGACCCTATTGTAGAAATTAG
>JAUMHA010173273.1:5474-16544 GCA_032359765.1 Saxidomus gigantea
GTTTTTATTCTCACACAGTCTGCAAAAAGCTTTTGCGTAATGATGTGAAACATTTTCCATAACAACTTACACAAGATGCGTAAACTGAAAACGTTATCTACCACACAATAATTTACCCCTAATAATACTATTGGTCATTAACAAGATTTAATGCAGAGCTTGGTCCTTTTGGAATGGATACAAAACTGTGTATCATGTTTAGTAGTAAACTTAAAATTGCAAAACTTAGACACGTGCCCGTACGAAGTACGAAGAGATGTGCTGCTATATCGTCATTGGCCCAGAACTGCCAAATGTAGTCGATTTGATTAAAGTGAAGAAACGTAAATATCGATTGCTTCTGAACTCGCAATCTTTCATTGGTTTAGTACAGTGCTTGATCTTTTGTTTTCTGTGAATTCCGACCATTCAATACCGTCTGTATGGTTGTAACTAAATAATCATAT
Organism: Saxidomus gigantea; assembly: GCA_032359765.1. Taxonomy (NCBI): domain Eukaryota; kingdom Metazoa; phylum Mollusca; class Bivalvia; order Venerida; family Veneridae; genus Saxidomus; species Saxidomus gigantea. The sequence continues at coordinate 5,921 of JAUMHA010173273.1, forward strand.
ACGTGCTATTGCATTTCACAGCTCGAGTAAATTTTATTAATTTCATTATTTTAAGTACCATCATTTAGAATTTTTATTTAAAAAACATACGTGTAACTGTTCTTAAAAAATGCTAGTTACAATAATGGAAGACGTTTCTTTTTCAAAACTGTTCTAAGACTCTTTCTTGACTAGTAAATCGTTAATGCATAAAATATATGCATTCTTGTATTTTAGGGAATAGTAGATGCCATAACTGATGTCGTTTAGAAAACGGAGAGCCCGAAAAAAGAGAGAAGAAAAATAATAGATCAAAGATGATTGTCAAAACTATGCAAGAGTTGTTTTGATTGTGCATGTTATGCACAATTATGCACAACTCTACATTACGAAACATTGCACGAACTACATCTAGCAGAACCGTTTTAGATCACGCAAAGGTATTGGTTTCTCAAACCAGTTTCGATAAAAGTTTATGATCGGAAATAACTCTTAGAAATACATAATTACTTACACATGTATAACACTTCAATGAGGGGTATATTACACCAACTGTGAAAATAAAATCTACAACAACAGAGCATTCAACTTTGAAGCTAAGACACGTGCGTGCAAGTTTATCACAAACAGAAGCTGATATAGTAATGCGTTTACTTAAAGTAGCTTTCTGATAATTTGACAGAGATGTACAATGAAGTAGAAAAGTCCACTTCTATAATGTTAAACTATTTGCAAGAATTATAATCTGTATTGAACACATACATTTTATAAAGTTTCGAAGTGCATTGTATTATATTAATTAGTAAGTTTTAATGTATTTTATCATCTTTTTGTACATTTCTCAAAAGCACTATAATTGCACCTACGCTACGTTGGTAAAGGTCTTAAATAAACATAAAGCTACAAGATTTGCTCTAAAATCGAGTATTTGTAAATGATCAAACTGTATTTACAGTTTGGAACTCATCGCATATGAATGATGTAAAAACTTATTTTATTCTTATTCATCTTGTTAACGATCACAATTTATTCTTTTAATCTACATGTACAACATAATATGCTTATGGGTACTGTACATGTTACCATATTAATTCTAATAAAAATTATGCTCTATTATCTAAATCAAGTTTAACAATAGTTTTCGCTGTAAAAATCTAGGACAAACACTGCTCGTACAATGACATTATGGACATCTGCAAATGAAGAATCCAGAAGCTTTATCAAATAAATGATTGTGGTTTCACAGTTCAAATTTTGTGACATTCATCAATTATTTATGTATTATTTTGAGACACAAGAACCAAAGTAAATTGCAAGAAATAAACTAACATTTACTAGGTTAGTTCTTTTTCAACACAAGGTTATTTTGTTCTTGTTTCAACATTAAATTTCCTTCTGTTCGCCTTCAATATTTGTTTTTTTTTATTTCCTGACTAAACCTGAAAAACGTATCAGCAACACATTAAGCTGTTTGTAAAGCTTGTATGCCCCGAAACGGCGGCCACTTAGTCAATTAGTTATTTTGCAATAAAAGTCACATGACCTTGACCTTTTGACCTCAAAATCAATAGGGATAATATATTCGTCATAACCAACATACTTACAAAGATTGAAGACACTAGGCTAAAGCCTTCTCTATGTAATGATCAGAACAAATTTCTGTGTTTAAGGTCTCTGTGACTTTGACATTTGACTTGTTGTCCTCAGAACCGATTTGGTGATCTCCATGACCAACATACCTACAAACGTTTTAGGTACTAGATCAAAGCGTTCTCTATTTACTGATTCGATGTGTATTGTGTTAAAGGTCTTTGTGACCTTGTCCTTTGATCTGCTGACCTCAACATCAATAAGGGTAATCTACTTGTCATGACTAAATCCCTGATTATTGATCGGACAAGTTTGCTCCTAATGAAGGTCACTGTGAACATGACCTGTTTTCTCAAAATCAATAGGGGCATCTTTTCGTAATTACAGCGAACCTACCAGAGTTTGGGAAACATCGGCCAAATTATTCTCTAGTTATTGACCGGACAAGGCTTTGTCTACCGACGACCGACATTTGATAACCAATATACCCATCCATCTTCTATGTGGTGCATAATAAGACAATTCTGTTTAAGTGATCTGCTTCTATATGCGACAAGTCTCGCAAATTCTTACATTAAACTATCCAGTTATTCTCTTAATGTCAAACGACCTATATATTCTTAGAACTGTAGCAAACACGATTCCTATGTACATTGATTACAGTTATAATTTAAGGAGTCATAAACTCACAACTTGCTCGCAGCCAGTATGTCATATTTGATAGATTTATGACACAAAATAGCTTTCATGCAATCAAGCCATTGATTGTTGGGGGGATATAGATAAAAGATTATTGTTAACAGCTGGTCGGCTAATTTGAGGAGGTGTTCAGCTGCAGTTTAAGTAACACATCGTTACAGAAATAACGCATTATATCTGTATATAGAAGGCAAATATATTCCTGAACACTTTTTAAGTCTGAGTGTCTAAGAGATTAATCAAATGGTGCCGGGTTTCCGAGTGCTCGACATCTGACTGTGAATTCACTCCAGCAAGACATGCTTTAGTACTGTGACAGTTTAAATGGATACATGTTATTACGTTTTGAGTTTATTTGAAGCTATATTGATCTAAACAGCTACTCACATTGATTACTTTAACAAGAGAGCTAACGAAACAATTTAATACAGGAAATGTACACGCATGTTTTTTTATGTTTAATATCCTGTTAAACGCTACTTTATATGATTACGCACGATCACTTTACCTAATCATCGTGTCATGGAAATACAAGATTTTTTTCTCACATATAATGTGGTTGGAACGTAGTCATGGGCCCTAGTCATTTACTATTTATGTGATTCAAGTCATCCGCCCTTACCACAAAACTACAGTTTAATAGCATTTCCAAAAGTTGTGAAACGAATTAATGCTAAGAACATTCCACTGGGTTTTATAGAAAAGTCAATGCATTTGTGTAGGGCATGAGTGTTTTCAGTTCTAAAACTAAAACCTAGTACTGAAGGCGATTCATAACTTTGTATCTAAACCATGTGCCAGTTTAAATTGGAACAGAAGCGCTATCAAAGCTATACTATACCAAAATATACCATGTAATAATTAAGCTGACTGTGCATTTCGTCTTGTTTAATAACATATAAAATAGCACATGACATATTAAATTTCAACACTCTCTGAGTCAGTTAAATAGAGGCTGTTTTCAGACAAATGAATAACAGTGATCAAAGTTGTATGCACATATTGATTAATGAATCTGATGGACGAATAAATGTATTATATTCGCTTGTCAAATTTTGACCACGGGGCAATGTTTGAACCAACTTAGTAGGGGTCCAATAGACAATGTTGTGGACTAAATATCTAAGCTCAATGCCTCGGGATTTAAGAGAAGATCCTTATTTTGTTTCCCTATTTTAGCCTATGTAATATCAAGTGACCCTCTTGGTGGGGTCAATTTTGATCCGTGGGTCATGATTTGAGCTATCTTGCTAGACGTCTACTAGACAATGCTACATGCTTAATATCTAAGCTCTAGGCCTTGTGGTTATATTTGTTGCCATATCAATCAGAGCTCTGTATAAAATGGAATATCTTTTACACAATTGGTAGAACTTTATGCAATGGACATCCCTCCTAAGGTTCATCAGCATTGACCCAGTGGTTTTAGAGTTGATGTCGATTGAAGTAAAGTATTGACGGACGAACGCGAAGGGAGGACGACGGACAATCGATTCTAATAGCTAAAACCTGAAAACAATATGTGCTTACAAAGTCCTCGTTTAAGAACTCTACATGTTTTCTTATCAGATGAAGGCTGAACTATAGTCGTTAGACAACAGCATAAAGCAAACGATAGTGTGATAAATTTCATTTCTGCTTTACATTGATTTGAAATTGTCTGAGAAGAATATTTTTTTCGCTGTACGCCTTTAAGAAAGAGCAATAAGAAATGTTAATGTGTCACAAGATTTTAACAAAGACAAAGTAATTGGCTTTGTTAACTGAAAGACTAACACATAATTGAGTACTAAACGTCGACTGTCTCGTTCAACACGTACACAAAGTGTTTGTCTGTCTGTTACAGTGACTTAATTGCTGATTTAGCTGACTGACGTCAATAAATAGAAGATCAATATTTACACATCTTGATCGTATTTGTTCCATCGTAGGTCAGTTTTTTCCTAGAAAACAACAGAATTTACCTGACTGGTGCTTTTCTTGATTTCCAGTGAAGTCTGTCTTGCTTATTAGTTTTATAACACAGATATGGGAAAATGTTAGTGACAGTGTAAGTATGTTAAAAGGAATAATGACTATTCATGTTTGTGTCATATCAATTACGCATTACTTTAAGTTAAAGTCAGCTGATGCAGTTCCTATGACATACTCCATGCATTCAAAACAGTTTGGAAACTAACCTTTGACAGTTACACTTCAGAATCATATGAAACTAGGAACTCATTTTGAGATCAGTCAATGGCTCCCGTTTAAAGATTTGTACTCATAAATTGCAACGTGTATATCATGGAATAAGGAAAGCATACACTATACAAACAGCATTGCAAGAAAGTTTCTCACAATATAGGATCTTCAGATGTATATGTCTTACAAACACATAAATCATTCGACTATCTCTCTTTTCATCGATGTATTAAATTAAGAAATATCTGATGCAATTTTATCTACGTGCATTATCTACAAAATATGCTATCATGATTTTATACCTTATCATATAAATACTATGGAAAGACTATGAATCATTTTGAACAAGGTTTCGCTGTACAAATCTAAACAAAAACATTGCTTCCAACATTGCAAGTGTTTATGTCAAGGAAATGAACCTATAAAGAATCCCAAAAGCGTTAACAAATAATTTTCTGGTGTCACAATTCCATTTTGTAACCAAAAGCATTTTACACTTATTGGTCTGTTTTTGAGACATGAAAACCAGTGCAGTGTATACATGACAAGAAACAAATCTCAAACTCACTATACAATGTACGATGTCAGTTTGTTCTTATATAAACCAACGAGTTCGTTTTGTTTTCCTTTAATAGTTGTTTCTTGTGTTCCCCGACTAAACCTGGCAAACATATGAATCGAATAAGTTAATATGTAAATTCTGTTTAAGAGGTCTGCTTCAATAAGCGACAAGTCTCCTTATAAATTACAGAGTGGTTACAAAAACATTCCTGAAATTCTCAGAATGTCAAGTGACCTATATATTCTGAGAGAGCCAGCAAACAAGATGCCTCAATACATTTAAGACAGCAATTTTAGTCTTATCTATAGAAAATGCTCGCAGCCATTACTAGTTTGACATATCTGATAGATTTATGACAAAACAATTGTGTTCATGCAATGAAGCCTTAAATGAATAACAGATGAATAACAGATTAATGTAAACAGCTGGTTGTCTGTCGTGTAGACGGTGTGCAACTGCAAGTTAAGTATGGTACGTTTACATCTGTCAAGTAGAACGTTTACAAATGTAAACTAGTATAATAAGGCAGATATGGCCTTGTTCAGCCGTTGATTTATTATGGCGATTTTGCATTTACCAATTGGTCTTGGTGTACCATTTAACTGTGTCGTAGTGCTTTTATGAATTAAGTCGAGACAGATATTCTGTATAACTGTAAATGAAGAAAGCCATAGTTTTCTTGTGAGCTACTCACGGTGATTAAACAAAAGAGCGTGAATAACCATAGTTTCACAATGCTAACATACATACATGCATTTTCATTGAAATTTAACAAAAATCTAAACATTTTTAAGATTATCACAGGCAAGCAAATTTACCTTAATATTGTCTCTTGGAATACAAGAAACTAAATCTTTCTCAGATTCGGGTCGGTAAGAAGTTTCGAACCAATGACCCCAAATAAGAGATTATGTGGTTTCAAGCCAGCGATCGTAATCACTGAACTACAGTGTAATTATAATACCAAAAGTTTTTATGTGCATCAAATCGAACGGAGAATAAGATATCAATTTAAATGTTTTTACACCCATTTTGTCCTAGCTGTTTTCACAAAACATGTTACATGATTTCCCTTGGTAAGTATCATAGCACAAACGCTTGAACAAACAGAATGTCGATTACTCAGTAATGACACTAAAACATCTTAAATGGTTCTTAAATAGATTATTGAAGTGATCGGCCAACGGAAAGGAAAATAAAATTTCTTAATAGATAGGTTAAGGAGATGGCATTTGTGAAAATAAAAGTTGGAAAAGAAGCGCTATCAAAGCTACAATATAATTATATAGAAACCTACCAAATATAGATGGAACGATTAAACTGGAATCACTATAGATTAAATATTTTCATAAGTATCTTGTTTTATAACATATTAAATAGTTTGAGCACTCCTCAAAACATTCAAAATGGATATGTTTTCAGACAATCAAACTTCAATTTTATATATACAAAAAACGTACGGAAGAAATGCACAATAAATACTCTATAGTTCTGAGAAGCCAATAGTTGTCCAAAAACTGATTTGACATAAAAGTATTTGAAACTTCTTTTTGGAACTCTAGATGCTTCTTTGTCTGTTGAAGAGTCCGTCAGACAGCACGATAATGTGACAAATTTCATTATAGTTTTGTATTGATTTCATTATAGTTTTGTATTGATTTCACATCGTCTGAGAAGGGTACTAGTTTGGTGTTCACTCCAAAGAAAGAGCAATACTTTTGTGACACAGTTATGTTGAGACGAGTTTTAAATAAAGATAAAGCTGTTTACTCTGTTGATGGTAAGACTTCCATCATCGTGTATTTAGCAATTATCTATCTCAATAAGACAGTCTAGCATTTCTTAATTAGATGTATGAATCGATCGGAAGCGCTTCTAGTTAGTGTAAAAAAGATCGTGAGATTGCTCACTCTTTTATCTCGCTGTTTGTCTTATTTAATGTCGGCAAAAAGCTTTAAGAATTCATATATCGATATTCGCAACAAATCCGTGCGTGTTGATTAAAACATTTAAATCATCAAAACTTAGTTCGCAATCTTACTTTGTTTACATCTTAATAGATACATGCAAGCATACAACTGAATGCAGATATACTTGCGGAGAAATCATTTATCCTACATACTCTGTTGTCAAAATTTAGTAGAGAAATGATTCTATCACGTAAACGAAATTTACGAATAAAAGGAAAAGTTTCGAAAAACTGCCGTTATGATCACACTATGTATTGAGAAGATTTTAATAATAAAATTAATTTATTTTGCAAAATGTATACTTCGGAATTTATTTCTAGGTTTCGCCTCTTTATTATAACCCTTACTCGTCTAGCGGTAAATGATAACGCTTATCTGCAAGTGCAGTTCATGGTCAGTGTGTACATTGATACTTGCAGTCTGATACATGTAATGATCTGCACAGTTCGCTTTTCAGTCAATGCAATGAATACATGTTTACTGAACCCCTCTTTACACAATTTACTGTTGCATTACTGTCTAAATTTAAAGATAGAAAAGCCATTCTTTGAAATTTAGCCAGATAAAGTTCTTATGAAATTTGAATTTGTATGGGAAATTACCGTCTTGCTTCTAAGCGCGACGAGTCTCCATAAACTCACAACATTTGTGTTAGGTTTTATAAGTATCTCATGTGGACTATACATTCTTTAAGATCTCAGCAAAATTGCACCATGACAAAACGTTTAGTACATGAAATCGTATAAAATTACATGAACTCGTATACAGAAATTGCTATCAGACTTGATTAAAAATCTGACATATTATATATGACAGACAAAGTACGTATTCTTTATACAGTATTTAGCAATTGATTTGGCGCTCGAAGCTATACAATGTAAAAGTAACTGCTGGCAGTCTGTCGTACACAAGGCGCGTTACTTGCATGTCCCGTTCAACCTTTCCAACACTGGTTATAAAAGAAACATAAATAAACTGCTTTTCTGTCTGTTGGGGTGATTTTATTGCCGATTTATCACAATACAGCGTAATTATAAGCTAGTTGACGTCATTATATAGAAGATAAGTATTTACACATCGTGTTTGTATGTGCTCGACATTCAGATTACCCGATTCGTTTTCACGGCAAGGTTTTTATTATTTTCCATGACATGCTAACTTTAATCAAGCAGGTGCAGAAAACGTTTAGTTACAGTGTCGGTGCATTGAAATAAAGTATCCAGAAGATTAAAAGCTCTAACACTACATATATTGACTGTTCTTTATCTATATTTATACTGGGTGTGGCACGATTCCTAAAGAGGAGATGCTGATCCGTTTTTTAAACTTAATCCTTTATATCATAAATAATTATGTATTTAGTAATGTCGAGTAATCACTTTGATAAACATTCGCAATAATTGCCTGCCTCTTCCAAATACACAATAATAAACCTTTGAACTAAAATGTTGTTAAAACTAGCGACATGTAGCGTTTCTATAATACAAGTCAAACCTTACTTTTATATGAGGTCAGCTGATGCAGCACGTATGGCATACTCTATGTATTAAAATAGTTCGGACACTATCCGATGACTGTTTCACTTCAGAATCGTATGAAAGGGCTGAACAACATGAAAAAGAACGGATTTTATACATGGGTTCCACTACGGGCTACCTTTTTAAGTATTGTACTTACAACTGGCTACATAAGAATCACGAGATAAAGAATACAATAACTTATTATATACTACGCAGAGAAAACAACACTTAAATATGAGTTTTCTGTTTTCTTTTGTTTGCATAACATATGTTCTATTTATTGTCTATTCCTAAGTACGGCCGTCTTAACTGGCACCATGACGTCATCATCTTATGTGACTGTAATCGTGTTACGTAGATTTAATGTCATAGATGGCTGCCACTGATTAGAAAAGTTGATCCGATAAGGAATTTTTAGATGTCTATGTCTGATACATTTACCATTTAACCGTCACTTCTTTTTTCATCGAAGCCTAGACATCTTGTCGTTTGGTCCATTTACTAAACATATTTCAATCTAATGAAACACACTGCTTGAAAGTGACCAGAGTTCATGAACTAGTATAAGTGATTTACATCATTGAATTGACCATGTTATATGTATACCAATTTCTATACTGATGGAAACATCATACACAAGACAACTTACCCTTCTCTATAATTACCAGTTACCATTTGGCTCTCGTCCACAGAAATTTGTGATTTAATATAAACTGATATCATGCTGTTATGCTCAAAGTTGTCAGTTACAGTATTGCATTTCAATTAATTGTTATTAATTTGAAAGGTTTCTATGTATTCGTGATTCAATTTGAACCTGTAGGCCAAATTTGACATGGCAGATATCACATTTCGAAGCAAAAATCACAATAATTGAGAAGAATTTTCTGCGATTAAGTTTATTTACGGATACCAAGTCATACAAAATAATCTGAATACAATTGTTTGCAATTATTTATGATGTAAAATAGAAATTGTTTTTCAATGTAATATGACATTTTATATCTTAAACATTCAATGAATAGCACAAATATTCAGTATTAGAAATATATAAAACCTTCGAGTATGGAACTAAAAAAACACGATATAATAGTTAGTGATACAGAGTCATTACAATAATGATTTCGTATTAATTTACATGCGAAGTTGATCTAGGATTAGTAATACTAGTTTAGAATAATGGTACATGTAGGTCTGCAAAAAAAGTAAACAAAGGAAATCTGATGTTTCCTGATAAAGGTATATCACATGTTATAATACAGAGCATTTTATCGTTTCCATTTCATGTGAATATGAACTTATGTTGTAAAGCCACGTTATTTATATTGTTTTGTATTTGAGGTTATTTTTATCGTTAATCATAACAAGACCATCTACTGTTATGGTTTTACAAATGCGATTTCTTTTTCGATTCTGAATCTTACATCAAGAGTGCCAAGGAAGGATTCAAATCCAGAGTAGTCTTCAAAACTTTCATCTTAAAATTATAAAATCCACACAAAAGTTTTATAGAACTAAGAGCATGTGTTTCTCTAAAATTTTAAATTCTATGTGAGACCAAGACAAATCTCGTTTATGTTGAAAAAAAGTCAATATATTTAGCTTTTATATTTCCGTTTACCTGGCGCTTTTAAACTTTCTTTGGGCATATTATTTATCAATATTTCATAAAGACGTTTCTTTTGGTCTTTAACTTTGTTATTCCATTGATACTTCTGCTTACTTAATGCATATGATAGTAAAGAAAATAAATTTTAATCTAAGGTAACTATGTTGTGAGAAGTTTCACGAACAGTAATATTGAAAATCGTTCGTTGCATGATTCTACAACATTTGACCTGAGTCTTATATTTGCTTAAAAATTTAATAGTTACAACGCAAATCTGAAAGAAGTTGCTATTAATACATTCAATAAATGAGATATAAGCAGATACCTTTGCTGAATTGCAATTTTCACCAGTCAAACTGACCAGGAATGAATGCGTTTCGTGTCATCTCGGAAAGGTCAGTGTATTGTGGAAGGACGAAAATGAAATTAACCTCGGCTAACGTCCATGCAAACTGTATTGATTACACGTTATTAGCGCGAAAAGATAGAATCCCATCTGCGGTTCATTTAT
>JAUMHA010173384.1:0-16541 GCA_032359765.1 Saxidomus gigantea
AACGCCAAAAAAGCATGAAAATGCCAAAAAGTAGGTGAATATGGACAATATTACATAGTAATAGTAGTTCTGAATCGAGAAATGAAAAAAAACCATAAATATTTGTTGACAATAAGCAAAATGAGAAATACAATTACAGAAATTCCCACTTAAAACATAAAAAAAGCACGAAAATGTCCCAAAATAACATTTCCACCACACATATCAATAGGGGATTTTTCTTTATGTTAAAAGGTAGTCCATTTGCAAAATCATGATGAAGGATTCATTTCTGTTCAAATTTCTTCCCGGTCCAACCCAAGAATGACTACTATGTGGCAAACGAACATTTCAACTTGTAGAAATACAAAGATCTGGTTCATGAATTTACATCTTTCTTGAAGAAGCACAGTTTTGTTAATTGATTCGCGAATAGTACGAAGCAGTAGACAGTCCAGAAACCAAAAACACCGCTGCAGCACATGTATATTTTATCATATTTATATTTAAAAAACTTTGAATCACATTTTCTTACTTGCAGGTTCTTTTATTTATACAAACTAACAATGGCATGTGTGGTCAACTAATGTTACCAGTGAATGCGTTAGTCGATTGGTAAACATATGATTCGGTTTTATTTATTAAATTATGAATATTACGTATTTGAAACTAATCTTACAGTCTTAAATTGAAATGTTGCAATTAAGGGTTCAGTCGCATCACTTTCAGTAACAAAACAGTCAAAAGTTCAGCATGAAGTCATTCAATCTCGATTCAAGGAAGTCTACGAGTCAGAAATATATTTGTTTCTTCTGCGCCGAAACAGTGATAGACCAGAAACTATGTACAGTCCAACCTCTCTAAACAACACCCCCGACGAGCAAAAACCTATTTACAAAGACAGATGTTGTACTTCCCAAGCAGTTATATCTGAACAAATTAACCTCCCAACCTCTCCGCAACAAACGAAAATTGATGTTCCCTTTGGTGTTGTTGTACAGAGATTATACTGTACACAATTAATATGCGAACACACATATCTCCTTAAAAAGCCGATTCAAATAAACTTTCAATCCAAAATCCAGACCGTGGTGGCAACAATTTATGCAAGCAACTAACTGATTGTCAGCGAACACATATGCAGCTTCCGTTTCGGCTTACTGTACGTTAGGAAACTGTGATGTTGTAAATAAATAGTTTAATAGAATAGCTTATTACTTGATTTAGAACTAAACAAAGTGTTTCGTACATATACCAAGTTCCCTCTAGGAAGCATCTTTCTACAACACTTTTACATGAGAAAGCAGCTGCAATTCAGGCTAACCTGAAGTCAAAACTACAAAGTGCTCAAAGCGTGTGCTTTAATATTGAGCTATGGTCAAATCGCCAAATGAAAGGCTATTTAGGAATTACGGGACAGTTCATTTTGGACTGGACACTAGAGTCAGTTATGATTGCTTGCAAACGGTTCAAGGGACGTCATACAGCTGAAAATATCAGACAATAATATGAAGAAGCTCTGGCATACTATGAAATTGGTGAAGATATGCCCTATCATCAGTGATAATGCATCAAACATGACAAAAGCATTTGACTTCAGTTTGCCAGGTTATCAAGGTGAGCCTGAAACTGTTGATGTCAATAGTGACAGTGAAGATGATTCTGGCGATGAATCAGAGCATAAATCCAACAAGTGTCCCATTCCAAAGGAAGATTTTCCAAATACATGGTAGATGCTGCGCACATACTCTACAGTTGGTACGATATGGATTGAAGGAGATCTCTCCTCCCCTATGAACTGTATTTGGAAAAGCTTCAAGTATTGTAAGATATGTCCGACACTCACTTCAAGCCGCAGATATCCTCGAAGGGGAAAAAAGATTGCAGGCCAGGAATTCCCAAGTTATCAAACTAAATAGACTTGAGGCAGTTTAACTTACAAGTTATGTACATAAACTGTTGCGTGAACTGTGTGAAGTTTTGAACCCCTTTGCACATTCAGAAGCAAAACACTGTGTCTGCTAGTGGAATGACCCATGGAATTGAACATAAGCTTGAAAAACTATCAATGACTTACAATAACAAAATGATTTCTGCGCTAAAATTGTCCATGAAAAAAAAAACGGATGGCTGAATACAACACCGCTTGAGTGCTTGACCATCTGTATAAAATGTGACGGATAGGTGGAGCATCAGAAATGTCTAAAATGGAGGAGAAATTGACTGTGAATGCAAGTAAAATATACATCCTTGCGGATAATGATGATGCCACTTCCCCACCTAACAAAGTCAAGGCTGATGATGATGATGGACTATTCAGTTTTATGACACCAATCAAGAAGTGCAGGCATATGTCTGGTAGTTGAGACCCCATTAAGCAGGAAATTAAGAGATACTTAATGTCGGAATGTGTTGACATTGACAAACTATAAATTTTATTTTAGGAAACAATATCTTACGCTTAGAAGAAGGTTCAGACATTTTTTTTAGACTTTTTGATACGCCCGATGGTATGTATAATGAAGAACTCAATTAAGTAAATACAAACCTGGGCAATTACAAAAACATGTACATCGGCGCTAATTACATGCAAAGTAACTAAATATGATCTACTGTTGTATTAATTAAACTCTGTTGAGTTGTCGATATTTGCTTTATTCATCCGAATGTTGTAAAAAATATTTCTTCAACAAAAGATCAAAAGTTACGGCTGTATTAAATGAGCTGCGTAATGATGCTATTATTCAAGCAACGTTTAACGTATTCAGCGAATTTTACTATCACACCTACACGTTTTTAACACCTTAAAGATTACATACGCCAAGACACATGTGTTGAGTTGATAATATCCTGCCATATGGCCAAATCTCTGAATACACTGAAAACATTTGAGACTTGAATATGAAATGTACCGACCGGTTTTCAGAAATAAAATATCGTTCAAAATGTTTAAGAAGTCGGTAAAAGCCGTCTAGAATACGGAATTCCGAGAGTCTGGTATTCTGAGCGTTTTATACAATGAATTTAATAGAAGAAATTAGGGGACTTCGAAAATCGTCCGACTGTCTGAGTATTCCGGTTTTCTGAGAGTCCGATTTGCAATGAGTTTACCCGCGTCTAAATAGATAACGCATAGATCTACAGAGTGTTTATCAAAGTTGATAGAGGATACTTTTACGATGCCATAACATTACTCTCCGGATAATAATTTATAATTTGGTTTTGTTTTATTAAAATAAAAAATAATAGAACCTAGTGAAAGAGGTATATCAATTTCGTTTTTGTGTCGAACAATTTCCAATAGTTTTGTGAAGATGTGAAGAAACTGTGGATTACTTTGCCACAGCTACTTGAATTTGCACAATATATATACACTCAATTTACTCTGGGATATTTTTTTTTTAATTTTTACTTTTCGTGCCCCAGTCAGATGACATGGATAACACCATTTATTTCCTCGTTACATGACAAATAAAGGGTCGAGGCCATCCTTCTATTAATCTTACAAATATAATATAAGAAAAAAAAAATAGTATGCATTTTTAACATCCATGATAGAGTGCACATACATGTATATTCAAATTTGAGCTCCATTGTCTTTTACATATAACAACTTCTAAAAAAAGAGAAGCAAATTACTTTGAAAAAGCATAAATCAATAATGTAGTTTTGCTAGAATAATTAAAACATTCACCGAAACGAAACGTGAATATGATAATTTATCTGTAGTATAGCCAAACATTTTGAGTATTATTAAAACACTTTTTCCTTTAAACTGGGATTATTATGTTTAATTGAAATTATGTTTGAAAGGAGTAATACATTATGGAGCAAGAGGGATACGCTCAGATATTTGTATTGGACTTTAGTTGATGAAATATTTCAATTTGTATATGTGGGTGTAAGAAAGATTATTTGTTTTTGAATCAGTTTAAATTATTTAAAACTTTGTGTGATTTTATCTCCGGGGCATTCCCTCACCTCCGAGATTTAAACCATATTTGAATCATAAACTTTAGAAAGATTATGTGTTTGTTTGTTGACTCATCGGAGGGTAGCGGAATGTCTCGGAGGTAGGGGGAGGTTGTCAGACACGTTTTGAAAAAGATAATTTGCACTGTACGTAACTTACGTATTTATTTTGAATGAGTTTAAAGTCGACAGCAATTGAGCTGGTGGTGTAATACTTATATATCAATGATCCCAATGCAGTTACTATTTCTTGTTTTGGAGAAGCCTTTTACACCATTTACGAGTGTGGTATACAAGTGAGTATTATTAAAAGTGTTTCAGCACCAAAGAACATTTTTGAGGTATCTGAACGTATGGTAAGAAGAAAACTATAAGGCTAAAGGGGATTGCTTTATGAAGGGAAAGTCCTAAACGATAAATACACTGACCGATATTTTGCCGAGCACACAAGACGTTTCAGCTTTTTGTTTAGCTACGTAAATAGGATAAGACCACAGTGTTATCTAAAAAAATCCAGATGAAACGTTATCATCAAGACGTGTCGAATTTTTTAAACTATAATATAGAATTGGTGCCTCTCCAGTTAAAAACCAATAAAGCATACTGGGTCTGTGACAAGTTTGGAGTACCGGTCGAATACTGCCGGAAGTGCAAAGTCGCAAGACACCATAGCGAACATTTTCAACTTGAGGACTGGTTCCGTGGTCAACAAACGATATGTATATCACCTCTCTCAAAATGAAAATAGTAGCTATGGAAAAATGGGAAAATAAGGCAAAATATGGAAAATAAGGCAAGACAGGGGAAAAGAGGATAAGAGGAGGGACAGAGTAGGAAGGAGGAGGGAAAGAGGAGGGAAGGAGGAGGCAGGGGAGGGTGAAATAAGTGAATAATAAGGTCAAAACGAGGGGTGAGCTTGTAGTAAGTAGGGTCACTATTTACATATGAATATCGATAATACTGCAATGGTGGTTTTTACAAACTGACCCATTTATCTTCAGTGGTTACTTGGATGTCAAGAAGTGAAGACGTGCACTAGAGAAAAAATGAATATATTCGATACAAAAAGAGAGTACAGAGGTGTTTAAAAGGATGTTTAAAAGGAGTCAAGCTGCTTGAACGTCAGTCGAAACCTGAAATGACATTAATCGATCTGGAATTGCAACGAATGAATGAACGACGCAGATAAACACGGAAATGCAAAGGTTCCAAAAGGAGGAAAGATGGTACTAGTAACAAGAGTACCAAGAAACCTAGATAGAAGGCGCCATATGCGAGCAGAAAGCCGAAGCAGACCGCACAAGAATACGGAAACATCACTTCTATTATGCAGGTATTAAACTGAAAGCTTACAGGACTTCCCCTCATTTGCAGTTTGGCCTTCAAGCGCGATGTTAGAATGTGATATCTGTTTCAAAGGTTCTAGAAGACGGGATAATATGTTTCGGCATAAAAGGGTTGCTCATCGGGACGAAGATTTGGAGGAAGACGCGATGTAGACAGACATGTCACAAATGTACAAGAGGACATTTTTGAACCTGTTGATGAAAACTATTCTGATATCACCGTCGACAATATGTCTGTTACATCTGAGAAGAGTTTGGATATTGACCCTTGGGAATATATTTAGAGGAAGCGTTTGATAAGTGACAGTCGCAGTATGAAGCCAAAGTGAATGAGCTTATGACTGAAAATACCGTGATCAGTGAAAGTGAAGCCAGAGCAAATGTCTTTGACGACGTGAAAAACACTTA
This sequence comes from Saxidomus gigantea, assembly GCA_032359765.1. Taxonomy (NCBI): domain Eukaryota; kingdom Metazoa; phylum Mollusca; class Bivalvia; order Venerida; family Veneridae; genus Saxidomus; species Saxidomus gigantea. The sequence continues at coordinate 5,706 of JAUMHA010173384.1, forward strand.
CAGGAAAGCCATGATAAACATTGTCTTTAGTCAACTGTTGTGGTTCGATGCTATGAAGAATGATCCCATTTATAAAGTGATAAACAAGACAATCAATTAACTCATTGCAACAGAACACTACGAATGGGAGGAATCCTTAAATTACGTCATTCTTAAACGGAGATTTGCGTTTGATAAAGTGCCGAACAATTACTTTACTCCTCAGTTGAAAGCGGAAGACGATACGGAACAAATGGACGATACTGAATGAGAGTGATATTACAGAACTGTCGAACTTGTCGTGCTATTAGTAAAACGACATTGTTGAAGGTCAAATGAGCTGCATATCTTTTGTATAAAATACTTTATGAATTGTGACATTTCTATAAGCGAATTGACTGACTTCATTCATTTGTTCAATTTGGACAGAACAACGAACATGTCTATTTTATTAAAACACATGCTTCTATATATTTAAGAAATGTTAATATCTGTAGATGATTTATATATGTCATACCTGCTAAAACAAATGAAAATAAATGCCTTTTTTTTAATTCAACGTCAGAACCGAAACACCATGATATGATATGATATGATGTAACCAAGTTATTTATTGGGTAGATAAAATAATATGACGAATCAACGATAGTTTTACGAAATCAGTTAAAGTCCGAGCAAAAAATAATAAAATAATTAGACAGTACCTTCCTGTTTAGGGTAATCCTCGCATTCTTTATAAAAAATAATCGTGACACGAATTCACTTAAAACTATGCATGATTTATTGAACAAATAAATATGTTGGCTGTCAAAAAACAACAACTGGACAGTGTCTTTCGTGTAGTGACCCTTAAAAGAAACGTGTTGACAGTATCTAACTTCAATTTTACGCCTACTTTCTCGCACCCCAGGATCAATACCCTACCGAAGTCACTCACATGTGTACACATTTGACGCTTACTTCAAATTATTTTGCACCTAGGTACACTGTGGACATTTGAAACTTACAGATGCCATTTTTCCAATGTGTAATTAATTGGTCTAATTTAGTTGGTCTCATTAAACGGACAACAAATTGTTATAGAGCAACAAAACAAACAGAGTTGGTGAAATAAAAAAAAAACAATCAAAATTTAAGAAAAATGTAAAAAGTCTAAAGTAAATATATGACGTGTACTCTAGTATCGCGTGCAGCGTGCGATTTGTATATCGTTCATATTGTGTATCAATCTTAATCGCGTACCGTGTATTTGCCGTACCTGTAACGTGCGTGTATCGTGCGCACATCGTGCGTGTATCGTGCACTCAGTGTGACAACTGTTACGTTCCGACTACTGTATTTTTCAAAATCAAGTATTTGTGTCAAAGAAATCTACGGAATCTTCGCAAAACTATTATAAATTGGTTTACATATATACAGATGTGATACACCTCTTTCACTAGGTTCTGTGTTTTACAATTTTAATAAAGCAAAACCAAATCATGAATTATTTTCTGGTGCGTGAAGTTATGGCATCGCAACAGTATCATCTAGCTGCATTTATTACAAGTATGTGTGCCTAATCTATATAAACGCGGGCTGTAAGTACGCAACACTTTGTATAATTCAAAATCATTAAAAAAAATTTCCTACAGCGCTCCCTTCACTAAAAGTCTCGCTATTTAAAGTGCAGGCGGTTTTATTGCTTGCAGTGTCTCCATGGTATTCTTTCAAAAATGTTATTTAATCTTGTCACTATGATAATATAGCTTGTTCTATAATACCCCTTTGGTATACCTAAATTTTGTGCCTTTTTGAAATACTATTTTAGTTATCAACATTTTTAAAATATTCGATTAATCTACATGTATGTTGAGAAATACACACAAAAGGTGGTTATGTTTTCATTGCATCATACGCTTAAATAAACCTTCATATCTTTAAATAAGTGTTTCGTTTGCAATTTTACAATGGGTCAGTTCTATTTATTGATCATTTGGGTGCGCATTAAAGTTCAGTATTATTTGTACAATTTCCACGGCATACCCAAAATTTAAATATAATAATCCAAAATATCAACATGCATGTCTCACTTTCAGGAACCAGTGCCAATGAAGTTAGAAGTCGATTATAACATATTGAATCAAGCCTGGTGCCAATAAATGGAACTGGTGCCAATAAAAGTAAAGATGTTTATAACACATTGATTCCATCGTAGGTCATTTAGAACGGCTTGCGACACTTTCAGAAAGACTCTTAGATTTTCAGAAATTTACAATTTACCGCTCTTTTTTCCCCTCAAGATTAAGTTATGGCACATTGTGTCAAGTGGTATGACACGTGATGTATCACGTGTTGGGACACGGCCCCACTTAGGAACGGGCACACGTTCAAAGGGGTAAGCACTTCTTTATAAGGTGTCCCCCCATTTTAACACTACTTACAACATGTGTTGCATGAAATAGATATAATGCGCATACTGTACTAAATTTGATGGGCAACACAAATGTTTACGATTTCCTTCTTGTATCATTTATTTTCTTATCATGTTCTGTCATGTCACAATACAAACAGATTTTGTCCTATGTAATCCAGGGTCGAGCAAGATATGCAGAAACAAATTGTTGATTTCTCGCGCTATATTTTGAAATTGTCAATTCCATCAACAGACAGTTTGATGCGGAGGATTGAAAAATATATTTTTATCATATGTGCATCAAAGACAGTATACTTTAACGGTGTTATTCCTTTTTATTTAGCTTTCTTCGTACTTGTGATTTAATCACTACGCATCAAAATTCCTGACTATATTTTATTCAACGATAAAATACAGGGAGGCATTTATTATTTCTTAAACAATTTGCTCCAAATTTCACATCATAGTACAAAAACTTGTGCGAATTGCTTTGACGGAATCGGCCCGAGCTCACTATTAGTATGACACGGAATTATCTACTTCCTACTGCGTGTATACTGAAGAAAATTGAAAATGCAGCCGCTTGTTTTAGAATTATTTTTCAGAAAATTATATTAATAATATGAAACGCTATTTTCATATTCAATTTATACCTATGTAGTGATACAAATGAGATACTAATGTGGAAATAGAGTGCCAAGGCTGTATTTCAACTGAAACTTGAAAATAAGTCACTTAGTAGTTGAAGATGTTTTAATAGAGGTGAAGAACTGTCTCTTTAAGAAATATGAGTATACAGATATCGGACTGGAAACAAGCTAACCGAATTTTGACAAATACTGTGCAAGCTCTGCGCAGAATGGGATGGCGCTAGGCCAATGAATGGGCAAACATCTTAGCTTAAGCTTTTTTTTCCACCGCAGAAAGCTCAGGCGCCTAACGCATTTCGTTTATTGATTTCGAAATTTTTACCAGACTGGCTAAACTGGTAGTTTTTATTTTTACTCCACCAGTGTCTTTAGAACAATTAACATAGATGTACGGCACTAACCCATAGCACTGCAACGACATATAGGTGCTGCGTATCTAACTATAACCCCGTCCTTACACATCGTCATACATTCAAGATATTTTTGAAGACAGAAGAGATTTATGATAATTATTATTATAGGTTTCTGCTTCCGTAACAGTACTGTAAATGTCTATTGTTATGATCGGTTACACGCATTCATTTGTGTGAATGAAGCATTATGAATATTTCAAGACTGTCACACAATTTTTCACGACTTTATCAGATTAGGAACATCCCTTCCCGAAGATTTTCAATTATTTTTCCTGTTTATTGTTTTTATGCATCTGTCTTTTGTTTTTATCTCTTCATAGTAATTAACATTCCATATAAACAAAAAGTCATCAGCTTATGATCGATTAACCGTATCGTACTGATCGGTTAGCCGCCAGATAAAATCAATTGAAATACCCATGAACGCCCAAAAAACGCGCGGAGAATTATGAATGAATGATAGTTTTACCCCCAAAAAATGCCATGAGTCCCACATATGGAAAACATCAGTATTCATTACGGAAATAAGTCCCAGTGACTAAATGGAAAACAGATGCAATAATACATTCAGTTAAGTATGCAGTGTCCAGCGCTGTCCATGCGAAAAGTAAGATTAAGATGTTGTTTTTATGAACATTTTATATGGCAAAGGTTCATTATAATTCGACACCTTCGTTGAGTTTTTGAAATTTGATTACATTTTGCTCTAAGTATGATCAAGAAATTTTCAGACCTGCAATTTTGACTCGATCTGTTTTCTAATTATAACCATTTATTTTCTGTCTTTGGTAATTTGATTAAATTAAAAGCTAGTCTCTTCTTTTTGTTTAAATGAGTATGTCGTATTTCGTTAACAAACCTGTTGTCGTATAGTTCATCTGAGCACATCTGATTACATCTGTTTTTGTTTCCAAATGAACAACAACTTGACCACTATGCTTTCTGTCAGTGAATGATACCTGCAAGCATATTATGGTAAAGACTTTGACAAAACCCCCCTTATGTTTAGCTACCTTATCTTCTTTAAATACTGGGTGTAGTTAATTAAATCTTCGAGAGTAAACATAAAACAACAGACTTTGCTAAAATAAGAATTTTTAATAAATATTGCAAATACATATATTTCCGCCCACCATTACCACAATGCCCTTATAAAACTTTACGTTACCATCAATTGTATATGTGGTACAATAACAAGAAATTTGGTCAAAAGAACAAAGTTAAAACTATACTACTGATCACTCATGATAAGTTTGGTTGAATGCATCCAGCGTGACATACAAAATATAGCCATATATCATAAAACTTGAAAAAATGAAGAACAACAACTGTATCAAAACTCAAATACCGGGGCATGTTGTCCATATCAAAACTACATTTCATACTGATAACTCGTTTACAGTTTGGTTAAATACCATTACGTTGTACAAAAGAACTAGCATAAACATCGTAAAAAGCAGTGCACGACATACCAGATCAAACTTCTTTTTTAATGTACCATAAGATGAGACCACAATAACCCGGGAAAACAGTTCAACTGTTTAGAAAGATTGCAAAATAGTTCATAGCATACTGGAACCGTTTTATTTCTCAACAACGACATATGATTTCGTAAAAAAGAAATAAGATTCTGTATAAGACTTAAAAAAAAACGAATTAACATTTCGTTAAAAAGAAATAACATGTCGTAAAACAAAATATTGTTTAATAACAACAAAATAACATTTCGTAATAACGAAATATTTTAACAACAAAATAACATTTCGTAATAACGAAATAATGTTTCGTTTTTTTATGAAATCTTATTACGTTTTTTAAAATCCTATTAGGTAAAAAATTAATCTTAATTCGTTTTAACGAAATGTTTTTATTTCGTTTTTACGAAATGGTTTTATTTCGTTTATACTAAATGTCTTATTTCGTTTTTACGAAATGTTAATACGAAATACATTTCGTTTTAACGAAATAACATTTCGTAAAAACAGAATGGCATTTTGTCTTAACGAAATATGCATGTCGTAAAAATAAAATAATATGCATGTCGTAATAATAAAAAAACGAAATATATTTCGTTATTATGAAATATCATTACATTTTTACGAAATGTTATTTCGTTTTACGAAATCTTTTTTCGTGTCTCCGAAATCTTTTTTCGTGTCTCCGAAATCTTATTTTGTTTTTACGAAATGTTATTCCGTTTTTACGAAAGTTATTTTGTAATTACGAAACGTTATTTCGTTTTTCACGCAATGTTATTTTGTAATGACGAAATGTGTTATTTCAAAAACCTTTCCCGATATCACACTCCAAGATCTTTGAATCTCTCTTCAATTACAATCTTCGGAAAACTACTTATGAAAACTCCTGTTCACCTCAAGCTGAAAATATACATTTGGCCACACCAAATTAATTACTTGGTCAACGGATTTCCCGCTCCATTATTGTTCAAAATCAAAAAAAAATAAAATTTCAACTTGAGCTTCCGCCCGCATCAATTTTATAAACCAAAACCAAAAATTCAAAGCGGGCCTTTTTGTCGCGGTGAACTCGTAAATCTAGTACTTTCAAACCTACAAGTTGATTTAAAAGCCAGCAGAACATGTTCAAAATGGCAGCTACCAGTATTAAAATTTTGATTGTTAACATAAATCAGGGAAGCGTCGGTGGAAGACGAGTTGCAGTCCAGACAAACAACTCAGTAACACTTAAAGCTGCTCGCTCTCAGATTTTGGTAAAAAAATAAAGTTCTTCAAACTGTATGTAAATAACGTATCTTAGAACATATATTCATATAAAAAGGCTTCAGTATAAATTCATGTCACATATATCTCTAAATTTCAAATAATACGCTACCAAATTCAAAAACGCTGCAAACGCTTTTGAAATTCCAATATAAACATATAGTGTAGCGATGCCGTGTAACCGACATTATCAATCGATTTCTGCAAACTCCTACCTAGATTTTGGCTTACATGTTGATTCTAGCTTTTAGTTTTATATTTATGTACAAGTATGTCAACTTTAAAAAAACAACATTTCAACGGTAACTGAGAGCGAGCAGCTTTAAAGACATTTTTGTCAAGGCTAATTCACTTCTTTCTACTTTTGTTACTGTGGCACTGAAGATGAACTTCTGGATGATAGTGATCCGTACATCTGTACAGTGGGGAATAGCCTAATTAATTTGGCGTTTCAGTGTGACCCCTTTCACACATCTGATATTTTATAACTGTCACACCTCTACGAAAAATGTCAACCTGTAAAATCGGTTTGCCTTCAAAGTGGAAATAGTGAGACTAATGGAAGACTCGTTTACCAAATTTTCAAAAGTGCGCCCTCTGTGTAAAAATGTTGTTGAGGCTAAACTTTTGGGAAGGAAATTCAGTAAAAAATCAAGAAAAAATTAAGTTTTTAGCATTGTGAAATTGAACAATTATCTCTAGTCAAAACACTTATGGTCAGTAGAAGAAGTGCAGTAAAAGAGCATATGCCTTGACTTTACTAAAGAATTTAATATGTGGGTTATTTTGTTTTGACTAACAAATAGGTTTCATTACAAGGTGTTCGCGCATAAATTGAAATACACATGAGTCTGGTGGTTTAATTAGTGATAAGAAATTGTTTCTCTTTCAAAAAACTTGTTGTAGTTGCTGAACATGTATGTAAGAAAACAAAATCTGGTCTTTTGAAATTGATAAAAATGTTTTCTTGCAGTACTGGTGTATATAGGAGTCCCTTTGTGGTCTGTGCCTTTTGGACAGTTTATTTGTAAGGTGTCTGTAGCTCTTTTATCTATTTCCAAGTCTTTTTTATCTGTTTGGGCAGTGAATATTTGTTTTTGTTAGGAGTTTTTAATTTTTTTTACCTAATCGCTCTTCGCCCGCTCCAAAAATGGTTGAAATGGGAAAAAAAATATTTTTTTTTCGCTTGCCGGCTCCCATTTTTTGGGGATATATTCCGATGACCAAGAAATTAAATTGGTGTGGCCTTTACGAAATAAAATAATAATGTATTACATGTCACGTCATGGGCATTGTAGTAAAACAATAATGTTTATCACCTTAACAAACTTTGAGAGACATGTTATGAGTTTTCTTCGGTATAATAATGTCTGTATTATCAAGTTTATATCAATATTTAAGCATTTTGATATAGCGCGATATTAATAAAGGATAACGCCCTAGTTCGCCATATACGGCACATTTAAATGTATTAAGACGTACCTCTAAAATCGTTTTACAAAACCTTAAATTGGAACGTTCTACTTGTTTTGATTTGCTGAATACCCAAACTACATCGCCTTTAGGTCTTTTACAACGAGGTGTTGCTTTTTTAAAGCAAACGTGCCTGGGTAATTAAAGACTGTTCCTAAATAATTAAAATCATTCACGACATCAAGACTGTTGTTTTTGTTAACAAAGTTTTTGTTTCTTAAAAACAACCTTGTTTTCGAAAAAAAACATAACTTTGGTTTTATTTGTATTAACAGTAATGTAATGTACTAGATAATGTTTTAATATCAAATAGTTTTAAAGTTATCTAAAACCCTCTCGCTAATCAAACTACATTCGGTCTGATCAAGTGTAGTCCCATTATTTTACATCCATTTTTGAATAATGCATTTGCACAGTATTCCTTTTCAGTGTCTTAAGTATTTTCTTTTTAAGGCAGATTTTATAATAAAGATTAGCAAGGGAGTTTTAGGTTCTTATCTGTACACATGTAAAATAGAATAAGGATAATGATTTGATTTTGAAATGTATTATGGTCTCTTTTAACTCAAAAATGTACTTATGTAAAATAACTGTGATTTTATATGCACTGTGATAGTATTTATGAAATATTTATGATATGTACAATGATGAGACTGAAATAAACTATAAATATATCTAGTAAAATCTTTATCATCAAGTAAGAAACATCTGGGCTGACATCATTGATAATAAAGTATGAAGGTTCTAGAGGTCAAGTCCTGACAATAGTAACATATTCAGCAGAGGTGCTCATAGCTTATACGAGGAGAATTTTACAAACTACTGTCATTAATTTCGCAGTTGTTGGTTTCTGTGCGTACTCAAGCAGACGAAATCCACGTGATTAATTTTGTCTTTACTATTGGTCAGTTGTTAGCGCTGCTTTACATAACTTTCATTTAGACCCCGTGTATGGCATAGTTAGGTGAACGGTCTTTTTTACAATGCTTATAATATACTTAAATATGTAGTAATTAAAATGTTTTTTCATTGATTATTCACGTTGACGTCATATGTATTTAAACTTCAAAATGTTTAAAATTAGCAAAACAACTATCGAGACGTTTTCCTGAGCTTTGATGAATCTGGAAGTAGGGTCCGTAAACAAGCCTATAAAAACCGTAACCTTCAAGTTTGTGGAAAAGGCATTAAATATCCTATGAATATGTCGAAAGTTTTGAGATAACGGCCGAAGACGTATGCATTTGGTATAGTATCGATTGTAATCAGTTAATACTATTTATTTATTCATTACAGGGAGTTTGTTCAAGCACAATACATAGTTTTTATTGACAATAATAATGTTGGCTGCTCCCTATTCGATTATGCAACCCCATAGTACAAAATTAAAACCTATTCAATACTGTCGCCAATAAACAGACGTAAGTATAGAATATAAAGGTGTTGGTATAGAATATAAAGACGTTTGTATAAAATACAAAGATGTTAGCATATACTATATAGACACCAGTATAGAATATGAAGACTTTTGGCTAGAATATAAAGATGTTTTTACAAATTTTATTGCTGTTAATCTGGAAGCATCACGAGGCAGAAAAGGCGTTCCATAGGAAAATAAAGCAAGTCCTGTTATTTTGCGTAAATGACTCATCTGATTTTCAGAAAATTACAAACCCACTTTCGGTATGAATCGCTTGTAAAGCAGATTGATATTTGTTTATTTTCTCATTTGATTTATTTTTATTATTTATATAAATTCGTACATTTGTGTATGCATGTATCTTGTATATTGATCTGATTTTAGGCTTTAATACTGTATTAAACAACAATATGCGAGCTATAGTTTTATTTTTGGGTTATTTGATATGCACTGGTAATTCAAAGCCCCTTTTCTGTCATTCATATAGATCTTCTTTCGATTAGAAAAGTACAGGTGATAAACAGGGGGTCAGACGTGATTCATGTATCGCGGGTTTTCAAGCGGAGTTTTAATGTAGATCTATAATCGTTCAAAATGGCGGAATAAGACGTATTTCGTGTTGTCGGGGACGAACGTTTATGTGAGTAAATGCGTATTTGGTATTCGTTCGAAATGCTAACCTGTACGTTAATTAGTTAAGTTGATACATCTGTTTTGATACCTAGAGTGAAGAAAAAAGAAGTAATTAAAGGGACAAATTATTAGTCGGTAGGGGCCAGACTTGGATTTTGTGTCGTATTTTTCTCATGTCTAGACAGAAAAAGCATTCCCCTTGAGTTCATTTGAATGTATTTTGTCAAACTATTAATAGATCTAATGTTTTGTCATGGTTTCCACGTTTCAAAATTGATTCTTCAAGAGAAGCTAACATTCTTATTTAGTTAATTATTGTGTTCAAAATACGCATTCAATACGAATCAATAATCAAGACTGGTAAATGAATATCTTTCGTGTATTTGGAATTCTTGTCACACGGTTTGTTAATGTGTTTGATAGATACACATTTGTTTATCAATATAAATATTTCTAACGTGTTCAAAGTTATTGTAATGGCAAATGGTTAAATGTAACAGTGATGGCAGCGAGTCATAAATTTATGATGTAGAATGAAACAATAACTGATTGATAATTTGTTCACAACTTATTATGTAAGTGTTAATAGATCTGTGAGATATTGCGCATTGATACTTGACTGGATACCTGTAAAAACATGTTTTTTTCGGTTTCGATATAAACTAATATTAAACGTTTTTCCTGGACTTTACTTTGCATAAATATTGGGAAGTTTAATTCATGAGGATCAAAATGGACTATGTAAAATGTGGGAATTGATATGGATAGTTTGGATAAACTGTAAGTGAAATTGTCTTCAAAAAACTATAAATTTTTCAATATTGGTTGATTAAACCTACACACTATATTTACGCATCAATAAACATTGCACATTGTCCATTGTTCAAATATTGAATAGTTGGAAAGGGATAAGCAGTGTGAAAAGATGTTCAAATTTTAAAACTACGGAAGTGTAAATGGTTAAAGCCCTGAAAATCGGTAGTGGCGGAGAAGATAATATTACCCCAGAATTTTTCAAACATGGGATTGACCTTTTATTATACCCCCAAAACGAAGTATATAGGAGTCACCCGGTGGTTGGTCGGTCGGTCAGGCGGTCCGTTGCATTTTCCTTGTCCGGAGCATAACTTGA
>JAUMHA010173495.1:6113-16536 GCA_032359765.1 Saxidomus gigantea
TATTCTGGACTGGTTACAGTTGTATTCTGGACTGGTTACAGTTGTATTCTGGACTGGTTACAGTTGTATTCTGGACTGGTTACAGTTGTATTCTGGACTCGTTACAGTAGTATTCTGGACTGGTTACAGTTGTGTCTGATGTGATTACTGTTGAATCTATACTGTTAGTTCAAAATGTACACGAACGTTTCCAAGTACAAGAAAGTTAAGATCAAGATGTGCTTTTTGCTTATAATGCTGTGTTTTTAGTTCAAGTACATAAACAGACATTCTAATGAGTTCCTAACAAGTTTGTACAAATATTTGTCAATTTAATGATAATTTTGTAACAAACAGAAAGAAGCAAGCTAATATATGTAATGTGAAAATATAATACATGTAGCAGGACAATTAAAAATTCAGCACAACCATGAATTATTTGGATATTTTCCCACTCGGGAATTCTGACTTAATAGAAGTATTGAGTGACTCTGGCAGAGACGTTTACATTGATAGAAAAAAGTGCCATTTATTTTCAGTAAATTTGTAAAAGTTTTGCACCTAACTCTTATAGGAATGTGAAAATATGAAACAGAGGGACTCTTGTAAGAGTTACTTATATCGACAGGAAAAGTGCCATCCAGTTTTAGTGAATTTGTAAACAGTTTACTTTTAGTTATTGTGTCTAAAGAAAAGGTATAATTTCAGTTGACTTTTAAATGTGAAATGTGTACCGAAAATTTCCACAGTCTATTGCATATGTTTTGATCAAACAGTAATGGTACATTATGAGTCTTGGTATGAATGGTCTTTAGAAAAAGGGAAAAAATGCGGGTTTTATTTTTACTGTGGTGCTTATTTGCATTCCGGAGGTATATTTATAGTAAAAAGAGTTTAAAATTTACCAATTTGACTTGTATAAAGTTTTGGGATGTTGTAGATTTTGTGATGTTTTCAATCATTTACCTTCAAACCTTAGCCCTCAGTTTACTATGTTTTATTTGTCTTCAAGCAGGGAGTGATATTTTGCGCTATTAATTTTCAGTATCTCGCATGCTTTAATCAAATATTATGCATGAAACTGCTCAAACGTGACAGCTTGGCTACACAAATTGTTTAGATTTTAAGATGTGTCTTGAATTCTATGCAATTTGGACATATGCTTGTGTTTTCCATTTCAAATTAAAGGGATTTTCTCCTGTATAAATACCCCCACCAAATGAAGTTAGAAAGACGGGTATATATAGGAATCCTCATGCAATCGGTTGGTAATGAAGTTGGTTTGCATGGATTCCACTTTGTTAACTTTAAGTTTTCCGAGGATAGCAATGATACTTGACAAACATTATTTCTGTGAGGATCAGATGTTTGATACCTCAATCCAGGCAAGGCAGAGTTATGGCCCTTGGATCTTGAGAGTTTAATTCTCTATCTTGTGGGGTAATAGTGATCTTATTACCCTTCAAAATGTCTATAGCTGTAAATGCAGTAATGAATCATACTTCATTGTCTATGTTATTCACCTGAGATCCTTTTAATCTGATACCTTCGACATAACTGTGCCATTTCAACAACAACACATACAAAAACAATCTGCATGTCAGTTAGCCAAGAGTGGGAACTAAACAGGGTTGTCAAATAAAGAAATGTATTTATACACCATTACCGGTACTTTTTTGTCTATTTTAAATGTTTTGGCAAGATTACTAACATGATAGATGCTCTATAAGTCGTGCTTTTCTGTGATATTTATGTGGAAGCAGAATACAGATTTCTGTTGAACTATTAACTTTTTGTGTAGGGTGTATGCGGCTCATTTTTTTCTGGCTATACAACTGGTTGATTTAGAATAATACTGAAGTATTGAACTTAAAACGTGCAGTGCTTAACTGACCAAGAATGGTCAGGCATGTGTGAAGTATTTAGGGAGAACAGTCACATTATTTGTGACAAAAGGGAGTTGTACCTACATGTACAATTTGTATGATTTTTTTTTTGATAACCAGGTTCATATACAAAAATTTGTGTGCTGAGGAGGAGTAGGTATAACTTTACTGACAGTTGTTGATTTTGAAAACATTTTAGCATGGACAGTTCAAGAAAAACCTTTGACAAGTTTAGGTGGACAATAGGTGAGTTGGAAAAAAATACTGTTGTGAAAGCAACTCTGATTTTTTTCACCATTTGTGCAATTCTGCAATGTTTTCTTGCATACTTGGTCACTATAGTTGAAACTGCAAGCATAATAATACACATGGAGAGTAGCTGGTGAAATTGAGTGTAATTTTTGTGTACACAAATGTATTGACTGTCACATGACATATGTTTAAGATAGTTCAGATGTCTTTCTGTATGTACTTTTACTCTTCTGTTGTATTTATAGATTTTTGCTGAAACCTCATTGTATTTTAAAACTATTAAGGCAAATAGTTGTTTTTAAAAAAATCAGTGTCTACAAAAATAAAAAAGAGAAAAAATTTACTTAAAAAGGTCCCGTTTCTCGTATGGCGTCACTGTGGAGTCTGTAATGTGTAATTTTGTATGCAGGTCATAACGTGTCTGGCTGCCCCAAAAAATGGTCTTTAATGAAACTTGCCAAGGCTTCATAACAACACTGGTCTAGGTAAATACAAATATAGAAGGCTTTACAATGTAAAAGGTAGCTTGGTTGGCCATGTTGATTCCTCACTACAGTAAAGCGGGCCCTGTGAATCCTGGGTGACTGTTTTGTCTTGCGCACCTTGATTTTCACATTGTGGAGGAATCACAGGTAAAATTGCAAAACTTTTGCGGTCAGTTTCTGCAAGATGAAAGCAGATTTTCCACGTAGCGTGAGATTTTTGTGCCCCGACTTGTAAGCCACATTACAGAAAAGATCGCTGTGACGTCACATGGCAACATTGATTAGTTATCTGGTATACTGTAACATATATTTTAAATGATTTTGAAATACTGTGTTCTTTAATGCGCTACTGCTAGAATTTCTAAAATGAGTAAATTTATTTTAATAACGTTTAATTGTTCATGACAGCATAACATCATTAAAAATATTTTTTTAAAAACACAAGTATGATAAGCAAATTTTTAATTTTAACTTGTAAGAATAAGTGATCGTCGAAATAATCAATGAACTTGAAACGGGACACCAAAAAAATCCAAGGTAACCGAGAACTACACTTATTTTGGCTAACTACAGCAAAGTCTGATCTGTATTAAGCGAAAATGACTAGAAACATTTTTTTTTTCTCTCTGTAACTTTTTAAACTGTTTTCTTCTCATTTCTGCATTCTTGTATATTTACATTTTTCATAAGTTACCGTTTTTCTCCTAATGTTACCACTGTTACATGACTTGACTGTAGTTGTTAAATTTTCTCTGTGCCAGTTAAAGGAAATAGCTTGCTGTTATAACATGGGCTGTGTTTGCCTCAGGTGGAAGACTAAAAAACCAAAGTAGTTTAGTCATTCATTTCTTGTAAGTTTTCATGTTATGAAAAATTATTTCGAATTTTTGCAAGTATGTGGTACTTTCGGAGAAATTCTGGTAATGTTCCTTATGTCCAGGCTTAGGGTTTGTTTTAATCACGTAAGTTTTGAATTGTATTGTGCTCATTTATAATTTCAGCAAAAACATATCAAGTCATGTTTCATGAAAAACCTTTAAAATAAAACCGTGCCAGTAGTTTTGGGAAGATTTTTGTTTACAAGTATAGTTGTGGTACTTTTCTAGGCATTGCAAAAAATTAGTGTTAAGATTGAATGATGGGTTACTTCCTTGTGGGTTATTGGTTACGTTTCAGTACATCTTGGGTAAATTGTCAAAATAGAATAGAATAGAACAGAATACAAAAGTTACTTTATTTGAACTGGTCCTATTTTTAGGTAATTGGTTCTATGTATTTTGGGGTAACTAAATTTGAACATACACATTAAAAAAAATTACTTGGGACTTGATAGGGAATAGACAAATTGGTTTGGGAATAAATAGAGGCTTCCAAAAAGGAATGGATCAACTCGTAGATATAATTCTGTTGGGAAATGTCTTCTACTCAAATAGTAGGTAAATGTAAATGTTGCTAGATTTTATTTTTAGGAACATTAACATTGTTGTTCCTAGGGCTTGAACAGGAGATACTTGAAATAGAGGGACTGTTTGAATTCACTCTGGGGAGATAATCATTGTTAGAATAAACCATGTAACACTGAAAATGCTTTACTCAAATTTTGTTATTTACAGGTAAATAGTTTGCATCTTTAAATAAGCAATACCATTTCGTTCTGTTGCATACATTATAGATTAATATTAATTTGACAAAAAATGATACTACGTGCTTTCCAGATTTATGTAAGTCTGTATTTTTGAAATATATGCTGTTGATATAGTTTATTGAGTTTCAACATTTGAGGGCTTGAATGAGTTTGTGACTGATGGCTGGAGCCCAGTGGGTATTGATGGGGCTGACCCGCGGGCAGCTTTGAGCACTTGATTCAGTTGGCTTAAAAGTTTGTGGTCAAACCACCTGTATGATGAAAGGCTGTATATGAGAAGATTTTAATTTGAGTAGAATCCACAGAATGATCTGCATAGATAAAGTTGTTGTTTTAAAGATATATATACATATGTATATATGTGAATATATAAAAGGGTGTGTTTGCAATGATATTCCTCTGCCCTTTTTCCTCAACTGTACGGAATGGGCGATTTACACAATATGGATGATATATTGAAATGTGTGGATGAAAACTAATTGCTTTCATGGAAAAAAAAAACCTTAGCAATCCCTTGCTTAATTTCTTCATTGTTTTCCTTTCTTTGAAACTGTCAGCTTGTGTTTTTATAAACATTATTGTTTTTCATCAGCAAACTTTCAGCAGGACTTTTGCCCCCTTTGTAACCATAGCAAAATGCTCATCCTTGAAAGAAACATGCCCTTGTAAAGAATCAGATATAAGTTAAATTGGAAATTTGGAAAATGCCACGTTTTCAACTTACGGGTTTGCCTGGCCATGGGAAAATTGTACCCTTGGGAAGCATTTTTTATTTTGAATGGTTAATAGAGAGTGAAGTGAAAAGAAAATGCAAATGAAAACAATGGACCTATGTTTTTATTATAACAATCCAGAGTGTCTCCTGGGATATCTTTTGAGTTTATCAGTGAAAGTCAGTGAAATTAGTATAACATGTACACTTTTGAGAAAATTGTGAAAATTTCTTAGAATGCAGTTAATGAAAAAAAAGCTGAAATCAAAAAGATAACTATTAAACAATTTCCACTTATATTGGTATTATATTTATTAATGAAGACTTTAAACTTGTTATATATTTCTATTCATGAAATCGATATCTATTGTAAATTCTTGAAAGTGTTTTTCAATATTTGCAGAAGAAATGTAAAATGTGTCAAATCATGAATTTCGACTTTGTTAGGTGGACACTATTGGCATAGGTGCAAGTTTTTCTCATGGCGTTATGTTAAAATGTGTTCCTTATTCATTCAAGGTCTTTGATTTGTATATAACATGACCATCATATTTATAACAATCTATTTATTTCACTGTACATATATGTATGTTACGCTTGTAACCTTGGGGTGTGTTTTTTTTTTCAATCTTTGATCTTTGTAACATGTTTGGTTATCAGTTTACTTTATGTTGATTTTTGTTATATTCAAATTCTATCAGTAGAAAAAGATCGTAGAATATACAGAATAAATATTTATGCACTAAAGGGATGTTCAATGGCACCTCTGAGAAATTGATTCAATCTTCTTGAAATGTCTGTAGTAATGCCAAATGTTTGACAATGTGAACATTTTGGATCATAGGGTACACGTGTAACATCCTCAAATGTATCATTCATTTAGAGTGTCAGTTTCACCAAAGCTTGCAATCAAGTGCCACATTTTGTCATATTTGATCAGTGCTATAGTTTATGTGCTTGAAAAAATAGTTTATGCAAAGTAGTTATCCTTTATTAAAAATTTGAAGTAACCAACATGTCTTTCTATGTCAACATTACCAAATAAAAGATATGCTCATGTAAATGATAAATGTATTTGTGACAATATACAATATCCTCATCTGAATTTATATCAAATATTGTACTTTGTTCAGGGTTTACATATTTCTTGACTTAGCTCGGCATTGTTTTAACTTTGTTGAGTATCAAGCAAAGCATCAATGTATTTTGAATGGTTTTAGATTTACACAGTGTGAGAATTTGCTGTAAAAGAACAATAGAACAGTAACAGAGTGAGACATGCTTGGACTTTTAATGTTCCAGATCAGAACTTGCATCATGCAGACTGGTACCTGCCTGCATGGCCATATTGTAGGCCAGATTCAAGCCCTCTACTTATCTATTTACATGAGAATGTTGTCAGTTTTTTGCTGGTTCTTCACAGGAACAATAGCTAGATAAATAGCCCTTGTGTAATTTACTTAAGTACTGTTAAACTCCAAGAAAAAAATAATCCAATAGAACCCAAAACTCTTCGAAATAAAATCAGGAAGAGAACCCAAGTTGCATATGGAATATTGGCATATCAAGTTGTTTTACCTTGTTAAATTACAGGTTGTCTTAACTTATACTTAATGTTTATCAGGACATCAGGTTTTTTTTGTGCAGTGGGGCTTAGATATAATCAAGGCGTGTGAATCTCTGTTTACAAATTATGAAACAAGACTGTAAAAGCAGATTTGTTTGTTAAATAAAAAAACCAAAACAGACTAGGGTGGTGAATAAATTTGTTTTAGGCTTTACATGGGTAGGTAACTAATGGTATAGACCAGATTGGAAGATGGACAAGTCCATTTTAGACATTCATCATGGCAAAGGTTAATTTATAGGTAGCAGTGAAACAATGGTAAAAGTTTTATGGTTTCCTGAGATATTTGCAACTGCGTGTTTGGATAAAAAAAATTGTGATACTATTTTATTTATCTTTTTGTTGGGAAGGGTAGGGGTTGGGGTAATGAATGGTATTTTAGAGGACAGAAGATGCTGCCAAACATTGCATTTTAGATTAAAATTACCATTGTGTAAAATCCATTTATCTCAAACTACTCTAGGTAAACGTTCTAACTTCTGTTAGTTTTTGTACTATATTCCCTGAAATAATATTTAAGCCAACATTTGAAATGTTTACTTCTCCATAACCAGATCTGTTTAAACTTTGGGTTATAAGTTACTAAAATTTTGATGGGTTATAAGTGACTAAAAGTTTTATAGTTTGAAAGTAATATTTCCCCCTCAGTTTATGCATCATGTTGGCATTTGCAGTTGTAATTTGCACACATTTTATCATTTTGTTTTAAAACAACTGTTGTTTTTATTCTGTTGACAAAATATTTGCAATGTTAATTTGCCACTTTGAAAAAGGACTAACATGGTGGGCATTATGTATTATAATGTTGAATATTGACAGGTGTGAACTGAAGTAGCTAAAAGCTGAAGTTTGGCCTTTAATGGTACTTACGGATATTGTGTCCTGATTTCAGTGATTTGTCGAGAAAATAGTGTACATATGATTATCAGTGTGAAGTATGTAGAGTGCGTGTGAAAGTATGTAATTCATTCAAGTTTGCCTCAAAGTTGTAACTGAAAAGAATTGCTACAGAGTTGTAACTGAAAAGTATTGTTTTTCATGAATGGTTTACCAATACCTTAAATTGTTGCATTTCCTCTCTCCTTAAATGATGAGTTTGCAGTACACATACACATGAATCAGCAAGTTTTCAGTTTAAAATGTATTATTATTTTGTTTTGTTTTTGAAAGGAAAGCAATTTTTTATGTTATGTTTCCGATTTCTTCCCTTTAGTGTGCATGCTAATGAATTGTTTACATGTTTAATGTGGTATGTTTTTATGTTATATTGCATGACAATTTGCTCAGTACATTTGCATAGCTTGAATGAGGACGGACGAGAATCTGATAAAGACAGAATTTAGAATTCTGTTTTGTTGAAAAGTTAAAAACTTTACAACTGATGACATGGTAAAGTAGTGCCCAGTAGACCTGGCACTGTTTATAACTAATAAGATTTGATGTGCAGCTGAATATTTGCATAAACATTAATTTCTGCAATTTTGATTTGCGAAGCAGTTATATTTAGATTTTGTGCTATTTTATTTGTCATAGTCTTGCAATAAGACCCTATAAAAATGGATCAGTTCGCAATTCTCTCGAGTTTGAGGGCGAACAAAACATGTAAATATATTGAATTTATTTTTTGAAAATTTTGGCACTGTAATTGTCTAATTGATAGCGCGAGTGAGTTAAATAGTGCAGTTACCTTGTCTTGATTAGTGATCTGTTTACTTTGAATATTCCAACAACTTCCAGTACTATTAAGCTGTGTAAATATACTGTACGGACGAATGTTCATGCATTGTCTGCCCTAATGTTTTTTAAAGTTGATGAACTATGGACCAGCCCTACGGATTGTGAGTTAGAAAATCATATAAAATACTGCTAGCATTTTAAAATGCAGCCTAATAAACAGCATTGCAAATTTTATGAAGTGTTTGTTGTTCTTGTACTGTTTATAGTGATCAAATTGATTAAACCTTGATTGGGTAAGGAGTAGTAATCATACAAACATGGAAGTTTTTACAAAATTGCTCTTCTTTCCAATTCTTTGGAATGCCAATGTGTACTAAATATAGTACACATCTACTTAGAGGAGAACTACTCCAAGGAAGAGCGGCACATCCCTAATAAGTCTTGAACCTTGTACCTACTGTCTAGTAGCTATACTAGAATTGTTGAAACAAATGTATACTTAGAATTTTATGTGCAGAAGTGTTTTACAGAATGAACTTTGGATTATATTAGCCAATGAGACATGCAATTCTCGCATCTGTCTAAAGTATCGTCTAGTAGTTAACTGAGAATTAGCCAGTCCGTTTTTTGTAACATTTCTGCTCTCAATCAAAGAAGTTATATACAATTAGTGACTTTAAAAAGTTGTATCATGAAATAACTGTCAAATAAGCGAAGGAAAAAAACTAAATCATAACAGCAATTGTCTGCATGACCTGCAAGCAGTATTGTACTGATGGTGTAAGCAGATTGTCTTAAAGACGGTCCGAGGTTCATCTTGAGACAGAATAGTCAAGGTCAGAGTGGTCATCCAGGCACATTGAAGGTTTACTCTGCTACTAAACATATGCAGTACTGTTAGTTTATACTTATTTATTTAGCTCATTTGTGAAGAAAGCCTGTAGCTTATGGAGTCACTCTTGAGCCTGCTTCCTAGAAAAATTGGTACTGGTGTCATATGAAGAGTATGGTGTGCCATAGACTTGAAATGGTATGCAGTGTATTTACTGACAAACATTACCTGGCTAAATACTTAAATGTGTCTTTGATTTCAGATAAAATGACACCTGTTGATTGTTCAACAGCCCAACACAGGATGACAGTTTTGCCATTTTCTATTTGCCAGAGTATTGCTGTTGCGGGTTACTTTCTTCTACCTCAATATTACGATTTTTTCATGATAAAGTAATTTTAAAACTTCCAGTGGATGCTTAACCTTTTTCTTGGCTTGCAGAACAGCCGTAAGTCTTATTTAACTTCTATGAACCACCAACCATTATAACAACTATAACGTCCAATTCTATAACTTTTCATGTATATTAAAACCTACAAGAGTAGTTGGTACCTTTTTTTATTGGGATCGCATTCCGTCCATCGTCCGTCCGTCCGTCTGTCCACCATTTCCTACAAACAACGTCTCCTTTGAAACCACTGGGCCAATGATGATGAAACTTTGCAGGGATGTTCCTTGCATGAACCTCTATCAAAGTTGTTCAAAGAATTCCATTCCATGCAGAACTTTGGTTGCTATGGCAACAAATAGGAAAAACTTCTCTGAAACCACAAGTATTTGGCATGTATCATTGTCTACATCTGCAGGTGGTCACTTAGTTTTGCATAGGCTTATATAGGAAAAACTTTAAAAATCTTCTTCTCTGTAACCACAAGGCCTATAGCTTAGATATTTGGCATGTAGCATTTGCTAATAGACCTCTACCAAGATTGTTCAAATTATGCCCCTTGGATCAAAATTTAACCCGCACAGGGGATCACTTAGTTTTACAAAGGCTTATACAGGAAAAACTACAAGGCCTAAAGCTTAGATATTTTGCATGTATCATTGTCTAGTGGACCTCTACCAAGATTATTCAAATTATCACCCCTGGGTCAAAATTGACCCCGCAGTTGGTCACTTAGTTTTGCATAGGCTTATATAGGAAAAACTTTAAAAATATTCTTTTCTAAAACCGCATGGTCGAGAGCTTAGATATTTAGCATGTGGCATTGTCCAGTGGACCTCTACCAAGATTGTTAAAATTACAAACCCGGGTCAAAATTGACCCCGCCCAGGGGGTCACTTGGTTTTACATAGGCTTATATAGGAAAAACTTTAAAAATCTT
>JAUMHA010173606.1:3172-16532 GCA_032359765.1 Saxidomus gigantea
ATGACTATTATTACAAATGTATGTTTCTTCGTTGCCGCTAAATGACTACCATTATGTTTCCTCGTTGCCGCTAAATGACTACCATTATGTTTCCTCGTTGCCTCTAAACGACTTACATTATGTTACCTCGTTGCCGCTAAATGACAACCATTATGTTTCCTCGTTGCCGCTAAATGACTATCATTTTGTTACCTCGTTGCTGCTAAATAACTACCATTATGCTTCCTCGTTGCCGCTAAATGACCCTATTATGTTACCTCGTTGCCGCTAAATGACTACCATTATGTTGCCTCGTTGCCGCTAAATAACTACCATTATGTTGCCGCGTAGCCGCTAAATGACTACCATTATGTTACCTCGTTGCCGCTAACTGACTACCATTATGTTGCCTCGTTGCCGCTAAATGACTACCATTATGTTGCCTCGTTGCCGCTAAATGACTATCATACAAATATATGTTTCTTCGTTGCCGCTAAATGACTATCATTATGTTTCCTCGTTGCCGCTCAATGACTATTATTACAAATGTATGTTTCTTCGTTGCCGCTAAATGACTACCATTATGTTTCCTCGTTGCCGCTAAATGGCGTTACTAAATGACGTCGGAAATCAGAACGTGAATTGCTACATTGAAGTACTATTCCTAACATCCGTAAACATATTTGACAAAGGGTAGAAAGAAGGGATTCCAAAGGTATATTATCTGCCTGGTCCGTTAATATCCATTTCTTTTTACGGATCAATGTCCAATCAAACGGCTTGAAATTTCTTGGAAGGGTAATAAATACTTTTTTTGTTAAACGGGTACCATTTCATTACACTGCTTCTCATAATATTCGGGTTGACTTTGTCCGTTTGTTACCCTCTCCAACAATTTTACGCCAGTTTTAACTATCGACACAATATAAATACAATTTGTTTCAGTTTGTTCCATTTGACTTTTTTGTCAAATGAATGATTATATCAAGCTGTGCTTATTTCTGTTTGAATTTGATGTTACTTCCTTTTATGTGTAAAATCTATTAAATTTGTATAAAACATTGTTCGAAAGATGCATTTCTGTTCCCTATTCAGCAACTTTACATTACAGTTTATGATACAAGAATAGTGTAAATGTTCTAGGGAGACAATAAAAATAAGTCTATTAATTTTGTTTATCTAGCTGCATACTCAAGAGTTTGATTCCTAGCATAATTATGTCGGTAAACATAAACTTGGTCGTATGAAGACAAATATACCCAACGCTAAATCGTTATCAGGAAAACCAACCATTGATGAATATAACAAGGAATCTTACATACAATATAATAAATCCTGATATAACGAATGAAATTGATCATCAAGATATTTGCAATAAAAGTGCATGTGTCGATAATCTTCCTTGTTTCTCAAACATTACATTCGCTCTATTGTATTTAGACAAATAAGTTTTTGTAAAACATAAAGGATGACATTTCTTCGTTGTTTCTATATCAATTTTCAGAGCATCTCAAGCTACCTGTCATACAGAAATATTTTATTTTTTATAAGCAGCAGCCTTCATTTATCGTAATCGTGTCTTATGCAAGATATTAAATGTGTAAGCATAACCTTAGGCTAACAATAAGTTGACGGATTTCATTTAAAATCCTTTGGTTTTAAATATCTTAAGATTTGACAAATGCAATCAGTAATTTAAAATTGATCTCAAATACTTAAGCAGAAGCGAACCTTGAAATTCTTACGTATTGTTTTTCCTATAATATGGTACAACTTTAGACGGTGTGAGAAATACCTTTGTTAAAAATAACATTTTAAGCTTTAGTCCCCTGGAACAAATAGTACTGATTTTTGACAACAGTAAGTATGGCGGGATGTTGAAACATAGTTTATGTACGGTGTTCAATTAAGGTCATTTTCTTCTCTATAATAATATATAGGGGTGATAAAGCGATGTAACGCTGACGATACGCGAAGTTACAATAGCCATGCGTGAAGTAACTTCCGGCGATTTGCGAAGTCACAATGAAAAAACATCGCGAATCGTCATTATGACTTCCCATATCGCATTAGGCAATGCTACACAACATCTATCTAAGCTCTTAGCTGCATGGTTGTGTACGATAACGCCTGATTCGTGACTACAAAGTTGGTTTCTTATTCCTTATTCCTTATTCCTTTCTTGATTAAGGGATAAGTAACTGGCTACTTATTCCTGATGATTCAAAACCTGAATAAGTAACCGAAGAGATATCGCCGGTGACATAGACAGTGTCGTCGTCATATTTTCACAATATCTCTTCTGTTACTTATTCGGGTTTGAATAAGAAATAAGTGACCAGTTACTTATTCCTTATTCGACTTTTAAAAATAAAAATGCTCCTTGCAATAGCTTAAATAAGGTTTGTGTTGTCTTAAATCTGTAAAATATTGGTCAATGTGAAAGAATGACGACGACATTGTCCTTGTCACCGGGGGTATCTCTTCGGTTACGTATTCAGGTTTGAAAAAGGAACAAGTAACCAGATACTTATTCCTTATTGGAATTAGGAATAAGGAATTAGCAACCTACTTAGTAGTCATGTCGTTCTAAGTATTTTCTTTTGAAAGTCTCTATCAAACATGTGAACCCGGGAGCTGGCGAATTTTGACCCAGTGGCAAGCTTTGAACAAACTTGATAGAGTACCACCATACAATGCTACACACAAAAGGCCAACCTATAGGCCTTATACTCTATGAAAAAAATGAAGTTTTGATTTATACTTTTACATGATATTTATTAACACCCATCAATGGCATATTTTGACCCCAGGGACACACTTTGAACAAACATGATAGAGAACCGCCGCATAATGAAACACACCAAATACCTAAGCTCTAAACCCAATAGTTTCTGAAAAGATTTTGCAAGATGGGGTCATGCACTAGTATATCTATGTAAAATGAATGACCCCCGGGCGGGGTCAATATTTACAACAGGGAGACCTTTTGAACAAACTTGACCGAACAAACTCACATGATGCTACACATAAAATATCTAAGCTCAGGGCTTCGACTGGTTACAGTTTTTATTACTTGTTGCCATGACAACCAGTTCTGCATGGAACATAAGAACTTCATGTATTGAATATTTTTGATAAGTGTAATCAGCACTGGCGAATTGGTTTCAAAGAAGACGTACATACGACAGACGACGGACTGTGAGTAATCCGAATAGTCCACCATGCACAACACTTTACTCGACGAAGTTAACTGGTTAACTTTAAGAGTTCTATTTCTTCTGTTTGAAATAGTTATTAGAATATTTGTGTTTACTTAAGAATTGAATGTGTTTTTTCTGCATTTCATCGAGGTATGTACTAATTTGCATAAAGGTGTTTATGTTAAAATTAGGTGTAAAACTTCTGATAGTTCATAACTCGATGAGATGCAGAAAAAACTCATTCAATTCTTATAATTACAACTTACTATGATCAAAGACATTCGTTTGAATTATTTAGTTATCACTTCCCCAGATTCTATTTTAATATTTCGTCGCGCACTAATTTGGTTGTCATAACGCCACTACTAATTAGCATAATGCTAATGGCCGACAGCAGCCAGCTGCCAGAACGAAATCTTTTGGACATATCTCAAGTTCTCAACCCGAGAGTGACATTTCCTTATTCACAACTCAATGGATATGGCAGATTTATTTTCTCACCGTTTGAATCGCATTTTCACACAAGTAAGAAGAAATATGTGTAGATGCAGGATGGGGATGAAAAAATGAAAATCAACTTTTCTCGAATTTTACTTCAGAAATGCTATAGTTGGATAGAAAATGATCTAACTAAGAAAATGAATACCCATAACCCTATGTTTATTTTTAAAAAAAGTTACAGTCATTTTTCGATTTTTCTGTGATGCCGTGGCTGCTTATAATACACGTAAAAATGAATAGTCCGGCAGCTATGAGAGATAAGCGGTGAAGTATAAGGTTATCTGTCACCGGTAAATGCGCGAAAAATATGTATCTTATAGGTGAAAAACACAATTCTTTTTTACTTCTAAAAGTGTTTTTGTTTAGTGACATGCCCTGAATCCGTACACTATTTTATGAATGAAAATGTAGCACGTCGTGACTATTAATGAGAAGCTATGAATACATACCTGCGTTCATCATGTTATGAACAGCGGACGCTGGGGCAGAAATAACCAATCAGAAAAGAGAATTTGTGTGAAATGATTGCAAGTTGTATTATAAGAGAATGATGACTAAATTGTAAGAAAAAACGATAAAATGTTTCCCATCAAGTATCCTCTTTTACAATCAAAACTCAATCGACAGTTGGCATAGCAGCCGGTTAAAGTTTGAGGAGATAATAACAAGTCAGTTGGCATCGAATTCCTTTGCCCGTATATCAGAATAAAGATGTTTGTGTTCATAATAATGCACATCACTAAATACCAGACGTAATAGTGCCTGCCGTTGTATCAATAATTATATCAAAAATATATTCTAATCATACGATATCTAGCATATCATGCTGAAACGCCGAAACGTACCCTTGTAGTACATAATAAATGAAAATATTAAAATGTCTCTAAAATAGCTTCTGGTAATAATTGTTTTGGGAGGAAATGTACAATGCATTCATATGCCTCAATAACTATGATTATTCTTATTAACGTAATGTGTTATCTGATCACCATTCAGTTGTGTACGTTAGAAAAGCAAATGACAGCCTTTGTTCTTAAGAACAAAACTTTAAGAGTATCATCTATCAGTAAATGTATTTATGGCTTAAACACTTTGATAAAGATCTTGAAAGCATTTCATTTTATTGTCCATTTGACGTGTTTATTAGTAGTAATAGACTCCAAAAGAATAGCCCTACCTTTAAAAGGGTTTAGGATTTCGATTCATTGTTTTTCAGCAAACATTTGAGTTTTGTTTAAAAAAGTTGTTATGAATAGTCCGCGGGTAATATTTTAGTACACTAGGAGAAGATTTGAACACAAAATAACAGAATGGAGAAAAAATAGAATAAACTTATAGAACATTTAAGAGATGTTACAAAAATGTATGCTATTTAAGTGAAGGAAGTCAAATCACACATTTTTACAAATCTATTCCGTATGTAATAATCTGAAAATACAAACGAATATCTCATGACATAGACAATACGGTTGTATATTTGCCAATTGATGGGATTTCTTACCAAGCAGTTCCTGATTTCACAAATTCGTTAGTAGACTATAAATGTCACATATTATGGACCACTTATTATTAAGACTATCTTTGAATCGCGGGATACATATTTACTTTATTTTGCTTTTTTGTACATTTGTCCTTTCATTGTTTATCTTTAATCTTCACTATTTTTCCAGTACTTCCGTCACTTGTCCACTCGTTTTTTATTTTGATTTACAGCGTAATATACTTAGCCATAATTTGTTAATTAGAATTCCGTGAAGTCATCATTCTGGTACTGAGTTCAAATGTTTATTTTAATCTTAGTGGTAAGTCTGTAAATGGCCTGCATACCAAATGCTTGAATTATGTTTCGGTTTGAAATTCTTAACTTGTTATGGAAGAGCAAAGATATACGAAATAGCTGTAAATTATACAAGGAATGTACATATATGTCAAGTGATAAAAATCTACAGCTCAAAGTGCAAACCATAACATATCTAAACCAGCACTTTTTGAACTTGAAACTTATGATTTGGCACAGTCGTAAAATTTTGACTACATTTTTTAAAGTTTTAATTTCATAATAAATAACATAGAATCTATGACAAAGGTTACACCCGTCATAAACGGCACCTTATTATAACGGAAAACGGCCGTATCCTGCACAGTCCTGTTGTTCCGGTGAAATGAATTGATAACGAAAAACCTCGTTGAATCCATATTCATCTGTAACAGATGGTCACAAAGGGTACTGTATAAGACATGTTTTACTGTATTTTATTTCAATCGTAAACTCAGTAGACACAGGAATTCTCAATTTTACGCAGTATAATTTAAAAAAAAATTAAGTTCGTTTTTAAGTATGAAATAATTTGGACCTAATGATATGTAGTATGAATTTAAACTCGTCCTCGTTCCAGCGGATAATTGCAAGATAAAAACTTCTATAGTACTCAAACAAAGTTACAAAGCAAAACGAATCGCTTGTCTGTGCATTGAATTGTGTTTATTACAACAATTTCACACATTGAACTTTAACAAGCCTAGTTAAAGGGTAGCTGACTTAGTCAACGGAGTTCACATTCTAAAATTTCTTCAAGTATTAACCTTCCTTATACATGTATAAGAAACTAATTCGGTATACACTTCGAGCCACTTCTAACCCGACAGTTATATAATTCGGTATAACTGAATTATTTGTTTGTATATTTCGTTCAAATTTAGAATATAATCAATTCAACAAATAATACATACTTTTGCGAAATTTAATTTTAATTGATTAACAAATACAAATAAAACCTAACAAATAAAAAACATCGCTGTAAAATCCGAATTCACAAAATGGCATAACGTGAAATCCAAACAATGATAACTGTCACCGATTCATAATAAAATCCGTACATCGGAGTAAAGAAACAAATACAATGTAATTGTATTTTGCAGATAAATTTCCACCTTTTTAACGATTTATAGTGAACAGGCTGATAAACACTGGGGTCACGACCGTTCCTCCCCATATGACACCAGTACTGGTTTTTTCAGGAAACGGACTCGATAATGACTGGATAAGCTACAAGCTTTCTTCGCAATCGAGCTTAATTAAATTAGTATAAACTAAAGGGCTAAGGGATATAATATCATGACCTTAAGCTAGTATATAGTAAGAACATATGTCTTGCAAGTCATTCAATGATCTGAACATTTGGCTAATACAGTATTTTGACATTTGACTCTGAAATGTGACCTTGACTTCTCCTTGGTGTGTCTCTTTCATATGTAAGTCATTTTATTCTCGTAGGTACACGTTTTATTCTCGTATGTTCGCGAATATTTCTCGTATATACGCTATTATTTCTCGTATGTACGCGTTTAATTCTCGTACGTACGTGTCTAATTCGCGTACGTACGCGTTTTATTCTCGTACGTACGCGTTTTATTCTCGTACGTACGTGTTTTATTCTCGTATGTACGCGTTAAATTCACGTATGTACGCGTTTAATTCTCGTACGTACGAGTTTTATTCTCGTATGTACGCGTTTAATACTCGTATGTACGCGTTTAATTATCGTATGTACGTGTTTTATTCTAGTATATACGCTATTAATTCTCGTACGTACGCACTTTATTCTCGTACGTACGCGTTTAATTCTCGTACATACGCGTTTTATTCTTGTACGTAAGTGTTTAATTATCGTATGTACGCGTTTAATTCTCGTACGTACGTGTTTATTCTCGGACGTACGCGTTTTATTCTCGTACGTAGGCGTTTATTTCTCGTACATACGCGTTTTATTCTCGTACGTACGCGTTTATTTACTCTTTTTGGTTTTTTATTTGACCCTTCTCGGCTTTCGTATGATACTGCGTATGTTTGCAAATTAAAATTATTGCTAAATAAATATGATGGTAAATTTATATACGTGACTGTCTGAGTTTTAAGCCGGCAAGCAACATGTCATTTTCGCGACCACGCTCTTGGTTATTCATTTGAAGTGATTGATTTTTAAAATCAAAATTCTGCTTTTACGATTTGAATTGCGTTATAGAAGAATAAAATGAAAATGAAAATCGATATTTTTCGCTCACCTATATTTCCTCGTGCAAAATGGTGAAATCGTACTTGTAACACGTGCAAAAGTAACCGATCGTCACAGTTGAAAGGTTTTATCATTTTTATACAGCTAATGTTGCCAAACAACATAATATTTAATTTGAAATAAATATCTTGAACCGTTTTCGAGAACGTGTCGGGTTAGAAGTGGCCCCAAGTGTATATAAACAGCAAGGTATTTTGCGATGTCGTTAACTTTTGTAGATGATATGATCCTGCAACAACAGTAGCACCTTGCAATAAACTCTGGCGTAACAGATTCTGTATTCATGTCGTGGTTATTGATGCCAACACAAAATCAAATGGTCTTGAATATTAAGATTTCAGTGTTATTTCATTTGCGAATAGTGAACACACTGTACACGTGTATCATACATCGCTTTCAGATAAATGTATAAATCTAAGTCATACCCGATGAATAGAGTTTCGGACGTTAGCAAAAGAGAGCCTTGATGCAAAAAGAAAGATAATCTATGATAAAACAAATACTGAAACGGAGACATATGTATAGAATATTAAACGGTGTCCATTTATTGTGTAATGTTTTCAAAGTTAAGTCAGGTATAGCTCCGGATTTCCATTTAGCCCTGTACACTCATGACACAATCATTGTATAAGGTTTAGGGTAACTTCTTGTCTCAATCCTGATGATCCATCTAGGTTAAATTTCAATGACAGTGGTTGTTTCTGTATTTCCGAGGTGAAGGGATTTGGTAAAAGGTATTTTGCTGTGAGTCCTCTATAGCTTAGTGGTTAGTGCACTGGATACAAGAAGGTCGCGGGTTTGGACCCCGCCGGAAGCTGAACTCTCCACTTCATTTCATTTCTCATCATTTCTCATCATCTTTTGACAAAAACTGCCTTGTCAAATTTCAAAGTTTCTCCACTAGTACCGAGAACGTCTCTGCTAACTTGTGACACAGTCCGAAAGAAGGAACGTTGGTGAACAGAAATTCTAATATTTCTATATATAGTTACGGGTCTGCATATTTCCAACATAATTGAAATCAGTATCTGGTTTTGAATTTGACATTTTAAGCTGAAGATTCGGGGATACCTCAGCATTATGTGCCTTAGAATATTAGTATCGTTACACGATAAATAAAATAAGGTTCAAAACGTGAATTTATTGTGGCTACATATCAATGCAATGTTCTTCTTTCGTGCTCTACAAGGGTAACCCCGTGTATTATCCTCGTCCACTGGTTTAATTTGGGTAATGCAATTTATGAGCGATTGTTTTTCCACAATACCCAATTCTACATGTTCAACACGTTGGAACATAACTTCCTTCATTTAATTCTCATTCATACACATTTTCTGGTTTATTCAGCGTTGTATATGTTGACGTCGTAATTAATTGCTTTTAACTACTATTTGCTTATGTCACATAATGTGGTGTCGCACGTCCGCTGAAGCAAATGGTAAACATGAGCAACACTTTTTAACCTATCAGTGAAATTACAAAATTCTATAAAACTGTATCACCGCGATCGGACTTGATCGCTGATTTCCGTCTAGTTGTTGTTTTAGTCAATGTAAGATGCTAATGATGCCAATATTTTAGCACCTTTTTAATTATCTTATCTGTTTAAACTTGAAAAGCTTTTACAAACCGGACAGAATGTTATCTTAAAACCGGGAAACATATTGACAACACAAAATTACATGGGGTCATACATATAATAACAAATGTAAACCTAAAGTAAGTGACCCGCTATGACTTTAAAAACATTAAACAATTTCCTTGAACAACAACTTATAAATGTATTTGGGTCGTGTAATATTACAACGATAAATAGACTGAAACAACTAGACTTAATTTAGTACATTTTCATTAGATAAGATTTGTAGCTAATGTAGCTTTTCAGCCATTTTATGACACTCGAAGTTTCTTAATATAATTTTTATGACAATCAATATCACATGTTGATATAAGTACAAATCTTATTCAAAGACGTATGATTGAATTTGTGCTGCCACATTGACCACGCACGGGTTAACGACCTACTCATTTACAAAAAAGGTGTATTAAGTTATTCGCATTATTTCGTGCATTCGGCGGGGAAAACGTTGCAACTGTGTTTTTATAACACTCTTATTATAGCACGCTTATCACATTTTGGTGAGCTTGATTTTACCTCACCGCTACACGTTTGTACTGGAATTTCAAAAGCGTTTTGTAACGCTTTATAAGTTGGAAGCGTTTAGTTTCAAAAATAAAGAAAAACTGTACAGTAATTTATAGTATTTTTATTTGATTTTTCAGTCATGTCGAAAATCTTGGTTTTTAGATCGGTCGAGCAGCTTTAAGTAGGTAGCATGAGATATCAATTGTGTAAAAATGTTTATCTGTAAGGTAATATATACATTTTCTTTCATAAAGGGAAAGAAGTAATTAATGTGTATATATATAATCGAAGGGTGAACGACGTGGTTTTGGCAACTCAAAAGATACACTAAACATTCAAAGGTTATTCAAATGAAAATATTGTTATCTCCTGCCAATTGTTTGTTGTGAGTTTAAGCTGCTCCCCGACAGTTTCTGCTGCAATATTTAAATGTCTCCAAAATGATATATTAAAATATAAAATGTAAACGTAAATGCTAGAATCAACCAGTGAAAATCAACACAGCAATTTTAGAATGTTGGCGGGTTTGGTTTGTCGGTACTGTTACACTATATCATATGGTTAAATTAGGATTTCGAAATCGTTTGCAATGCTTTAGTTTTTGGAAGCGAATAATTTTTGAAATACAGATCCACTTTACAGGAATTCATACCAGAGCCCTTGTATTTGATTATTCGTTCTAAAATATGTGAATTTCAGACTGTTCAAAAACCCTTCTTTCACCAAAGTCCGAGGGCAAGCAACTTTAATTTTGAAAATTATCTGTATCGAATTGCAGGGTACTGACCCATACCCTCTGGCAGCCATGTGTTTGATTTACAAAATCATTCGAAGGATGTTACTATTAGATCCTCGCAGGAAACTATGAAACTTCAAAACAAAACAATTTCGTATTGGGCCATTCAACTTTTGTGAAGTTATTTTAAAATCGTGCCAAAGGTTTCTACTGCTACTATGCAGGGAAAGCCAAATAGCTCACCATGAGAACATCGTGCTCAGATTAACTATCCAGAATTTCATATTTATACTTGTAGAACTTGACTGCAACTAACTTCTTTTTATAGAAGATAATTTGTTTGAGTCAATCTGATACCAGTTTACGGTGAAAACAGCAACACATTAGACCAGTGTAGTTAACGTCAGATAATTTCGTTATAACGTTAAGTTTTTTTGTGGTAAATAGTTTTTTTAAGAAGTGCACAAACAAG
The DNA here is from genome assembly GCA_032359765.1 of Saxidomus gigantea. Classification (NCBI taxonomy): domain Eukaryota; kingdom Metazoa; phylum Mollusca; class Bivalvia; order Venerida; family Veneridae; genus Saxidomus; species Saxidomus gigantea. The sequence goes on from JAUMHA010173606.1 coordinate 14,283, forward strand.
AAAACAATAGTATCAAATGTCTGTCACACCTTATTTTTGGTCTATGATGACTGAGTCGTAATTTACCTTACAGTTTTCAAAATAGAAAAGCAATATCTGTAGATAAGATTTTCCTTTTTGTCGTTAATATTTAGGTCAAAACTAAATTTTTTCCCTTAGAGCGTAATGCAAATGGTGGTGCCAATGTCAGATGTTTGATCTTAACTGATAACGTAATATTTACACTACCGGACATTGTGCCTTATTTGCGTCTGCGTGTCACTCCGTCCTTGTTAGTGTCGACATGTGAGATACAATTTTGTGGTCGGACTTTAACTTTGTCATGAATAGCTAGATTTGGAATACCTTGGCAAAACGTTGCGCGCATGAAGACGACGTGTCTCGGACAAGACGCTAGTCAATAATCTAAAGGTCAATGTCATACTTAGAGGTGAAAGATCATTGGATCCTTCATATTTGCTATTTTGTATATACATGTAGATCTTACTATATCAATATGGAATTAATTTTGCGTGTTCGTGGAATATTGTAAACCAAATTGGACCTTTGTATTTTTCTTTACCTAGGCAAGTACTGAAGTAAATTCTTTCAAATTGTATACAATGAGAGAGGACACTCAGGGAAATTTCACTGCCAAAGAATTATCTCCCTTTATTGATTGTTCTTGCCAAGAGCGAAACGGCATTAAAGGGAATTACTTAAAACTTCATACAGTGATAGAGCAGAATGGTGGAAGAGGAGTGCCCAAGAACCATAACACTGCCTTGCCTATTTTTTAATTACCCCCTTTTGTTACATTTTCTTGTCCGGAACATAACTCTAATAGTACTGAAGGAAATTTCGTTCAAACTGTATAAAATGAGAGAGGACACTCGTGGAAATTGCAGTTCCCAAGAATTATAATCCTATATTGTCTTATTATTTTAATTATCTCCCTTTATTATTTTTGTTTTACTGCAAAAGTGTTAAAGGGGAAAACTTGAAACTTCATACAGTAAAAGAACGTAGTAAGAGAGAGTGTTATGTACAAGAACCACAACTCTACCTTTTTCTATTTTTTAATTATTACCCATTGTTACTTTTTCTTGTCCAGAGCACAACTCTTTAAGTACTGAAGGAAATTCGTTCCAATTGCATACAGTAAGAGGGGACATCAAAGTAAAGTGCAGTGCGCGGAACCATAACGACAGGTTGCCTTATTTGTGAATTATCTCTCTTTATTGAAATGTGTTGTATGCGGCATAACTCTATAAGTACTGGAGGGAATTTATTGTCTGTTCAGACTGTAACTCTGTATTACATTTAAGGATTTTGAAATAAATTTGCACAAATGTTCAGCACATGGAGTGTCGTGCACAAGTACCGGGTTCACACCTTGAAGTGAAGGACAAGGTCACAGACTGTAAGGACCCACTTCGGAGACATTCGTCACTTACGAGTGACAGCTCTTGTTTCGTTGAGCATAATATTTATATGAAGTTGAATAATTGTAATTTGCGATCGCTAAAAATTGTTAATGGGTTACCCTAACTAAACATTAAAACAAGTGATTGCTAAATATATCCATGTGAAATCGCAATGTTTTGTAAGATCAGTGAAATGTGAAGGCGGCATGACTAGCAATAACTGTACGCGATAAAACAGGTACATTTATTACGTGTAACATCAACTGAAGGAAAAATATAAATTGATTTTAGGTTGCCCGTCCCTTAACCCGACTTTTGTTGGTTAGTTTTTACCCAGATATCATACTGGCAGCAAATGTGTAAGGGGAACATAATATGTTTGTGATTTGTGTGCATTGTACTTGATAAATCTGTAGAGTGATTTTATATGACTTGTTTTCCTTGGTATCGTCTATCTTACGCACTTTAGCCGTACAATTTGCGGCGGTACGGACTCCAGACCATAAATTGGAACCGACGTGTATTCAATCGTATAAAGGCGTAATAGAAAAACGTTCAGTTCAGTTTTTCCCAACCTCTACAATTGCAACTACAACACTACAATTCATTTCTTTAGTTCCATATCTCATACCGACCTAGGTCATTGGACTGTTTGAAAGACCTTGATTGGACCCAGTACCGACCTTCGTTTTATTTTCAGTGGCGCTGTTACTATTGAATAAAAATGCAAGGATTTGCTTACCTGTTATAAAGAACTGTGAATCCTGAAACAGCTTATGTTAAATATTGACCTTAGAGATTATTCAATATACTGCATATGTTGAATATTTTTCATATGCCAACA